>JAIGNY010001519.1:72500-120000 GCA_020152595.1 Chiridota heheva
GGAGCCTTTTCGTCCACCTCCTTGATAAGCTTCTCTTGAATCTCTGGATGAGTTGCGAGCAGGTACGCGGAGAAACAAAGCGCAGTATTTGTCGTTTCATATCCAGCAATGAAAAATAATACGGACTGTAAGAATATAAAAAGCGGAATCATATACAGTGAACAAGAATGTATCATATAAATGGAATATCGGCGTAAATTTCTGCTTATCTGACCTGAAGCTTAAAGGAGAAGTAACACCTAAACATAGTTTTGTTTCAATTCTGAGCGCAAAGGAAACATAGGATATGATAAGAACATAAGAAGATAAGAATATCGGCTGTCCGTGAGTGGTGCTATTTTAGGAACTTGTAAAACACGTGCGATTACAGACGTTATACCATCGTTTTGTTCAAATAATGTGATTTAACAAATTATATTCAGCGACTAAAAAGATTTTGCTATTTGTGATTTCACTCCTTGAAATATACAATCTCAAAGACAAAACGGTAATACACCAACATATGAAGTTCCTTTTTTTTTTTTATTTGCCCCTTATTTTATGGTGAGAAAAATGGATGTTACCAATTTAACCATATGAAAAATGAAGGTATTACAACAAGTGGTATGTTTCGCCATTCAAAATATCTGATGCATCTCAAATTCAAAACAAAGAAAACTGAAACAAAAATAACGTTCGGATGGGCAAGATACACAAAGACGACCGTTTTCATGTAACAAAAAGCTCTCTATTTAAGGAACCTTCAGTCCGAGAGAATTACCTTGTCTACCGACTGTGGTGTAGCGGTTGTCATACATGTCTACAGACACGAGGATATTTATTTTTCAAGATTGCTTGAATCTGCTGTTGTCACTTCACACTGCACACTGCAACGGTAACTTTTCAACACTTTTCAAAACTCCTTAATTTTAAGGATCTGCATGATCCTTAAGGCTTCTCCCCGACTCCTCGATTTGGGAGAAATGTAACTTAAAAACATCATTATAAAGTGTAGGTAGATACTCTTACGTTCGCCATAAGCTCGTCCATTTCTAGGGATCTCATTTTGCTGGAGGATACGTTGGTCAATCCTTTGCTTTGTGAATCAAGAGATCCTTTGTTTTCCGCGATCCCAGATGATTCCAAACTCCCATTAGGAGTTTCAGTTGATTCTTCCTTGTTAGGTAACTTGTGGGCGTCAATCATCAACTGTAAAATATCCATTCTCTAAAAACGAGGTTCCAAAAAGACCAATATTTTATTTGAATATTTCAGCGAACTGGCATGCATTTCATCCACTATACACGGACTTTTATTCCAGGGCTTTCTCGTTAGAAGCATGTTAGTTTCGAAGGGTAAACAAGGTACATGAAAATACAATGTCCTAACGACAAGTAATTAAATACATAAAAGCTATTTAGATTTCCCAAGTACATAGACAAGAGACAGAAAAAAGACCTAGACCTAGTTCATTAAAAAGCTATAACAATATTCATTATTCCCTAAGCTTTGTAGGATGTTTTTCACGAATGTACACTAACCTTATCGCTGCTCTTTTCTCTTATTTTCACAGCCTTTTCCATGATAGCCATGAAAAATTTTCTGATATGTCTTGGGAATAACCCAATGTCAAAGAAATCAAAGATTTTTCCCAAGCTCGGGAACAAAGCTGAGGAAAAGAAGAAAAACAAAAGAGATAAATTTGCATTGCACAGTACATGTTTTGTGAATAAAATAAAATAAAATAGACAAGCGTAAGTAGAAAATACTGTTTCTTTCGATATTTAGCTTTTCAGTCGAAAAGGAAAAATAAAGGAACAACTTCATGACTTTGATCTGATAATAGTTCTAGCTATAACATTCTTGTAAAATTCGGAATTGCCGTTCGACGAAGATTCTATATTATAAAAATAACCGAATTTATTGCTTAACATGTCATGCTGATTGTTTCATCACACTCATTCTTTCGTTCACACACATCATTAACAGGATCGTCGAGAGCCAGGACGGGCCACAGGGACAAGTTTTTCGCCGGCCCCCTTTTTGGCAGTTTTGATAAAGCTGATTATAGGCGATTTTTAAATATTTTTTTATATACGGTACCGTGATTTCTGTGGAACAGGGACAGATTTTAATTTTTGGTGCACACTCAAAATATTTTTTCTCATATTTTCCCATATGGCCCGGGCTCGGGGGCTGCAGCTCCCTGACCCCTCTCTCGACGACCCTGATCATTAAATATACAGGTGTGAATATGTTACGAATGCAACATTGCAATTCAAAGTACAAAAAAAGTACAAAGTACAATTCAAAGTACTAAATTGTATGCTTTACTTACTTAGGAATACAATCTTTGGACTTGACATAGTGGCACTGAAACTCTCCTTTGCATGTGCGACAAATGGATCGTTTGGGTTTTTCTGAGAATCGACCTGTAGACCGAAGAAGGCCGAAGCCACGACATCCATGGCGTAACTTCCAAAGAGTCTAATAAATAATAGATACCTCAAATAAACACTTGTCTTAAACAAAATAATCTTTATCAGAGATATTGCACTGGTTCCTTTGATATTCATCACATTCGAAGAATTGTAAAATATAGAAGTGAGCACTTTCATTTTGGAAGATTGTACTCACGTCTTAATTCTTATGGGGACAGCCATTTTGACTCGATTCAGATTTAATGTATCAATTCGTATTGTAAATTATAAACGATAACCATGTGTATTCTTACTCTATGCAGTGGTTAAATTGTTCTTTTTTTCTCAAAATGAGAAACCACTTAATTTATTTTCATTTATTAGAGATTAAATGGGAACTCACGTTGTAATTGTTGTGGGACAACCATTTTGACTCGATTATAATCTAAGGGAGAAGTATTGTCTCATAATTACATAGTATCGTCCCATCGCCGCCAGTGCACCACAACTGGTTATCAAAGGCCGTGGACATTGACTTGGTTGTCGATGTTATGTCTGTCCGTACGTCGTACCTGTGTTCTCGTCCGGGTCGTATTAATCGTTTCGTGATAGAATTGTTACTATCATAACCGAATACGCAGGCGACGACCCCGTCATTGTAATTGTGTGTTCACTCGTCGTCGTCGCCATAATTACATTCAGATATGAACGACATGGTGATAGTGACGTCACTTCCAGTTGTCAGTTTTATTTATTGATTGCGAGAAATCTGTGATGTTTTCGATAACAAATGTAGACCCCCATGTTCAATCCGGCGGATGTGTGATCGATAACATCGCAGAATTCTCGTGATCAATAGGAAAAAATGAAAACCGAAAGTGACGTTACAAGCATTGCGGCGATCACTTCTGAATGTATTTATGAGACGATAACGTTCCTTTATTGTAAAAATTCATATTGTTTATTCTAAACAATAACCATGTGTATTCTTACTCTTTGCACTGTGTGAAGGGTTCCGTTTTCTGTTGCTCAAAATGGCAAACCAACTGATCACAGGCTTCGTTGATAATAGATGCTACCTGAAAAGAAGAAACTTTATTCAAGTAATACTCTATGAAAACAATATTTCCCCCAAAACCATCAATTCTACGGTATCTTAAAAGGAACATGATGTAGTGGTGCATTACATAAAACAATCGTAACTTTTACCATTTCCTTTTCTATGTTAAAAAGAAACGTATTTAAATGAAACCATTTCTTTAAATCACTAGATACATATCGAAATAACTAAGTATTGTTCGATATTGAAACCTCTTAAAATATTTGATTGTAATTCTTCTATAACCTATGGTACATTATGGTGTCATCATTAAAAAAACTAGTAATTTATCTTATGTAAATGTGTTGTCTCTAATTCTACACATGCATCAAACACCAAATTCACAGTAAATATGAAACGGCTGAATTTGAAAGACAAGGGTATAAAATTCCATGCAGACTTTCAGCCTGGCCCAAATCATTATGTCGTAAATTTTATATAGACATTTTTTAGTCGTTCAAAGGAATGTCATCTGGATTATTTCGCCTCCTATACTTTCATTTTAAATATCATTTGAAGTATCAGCATCTACTCTCCAACGATTCATTGTTTGACTCCGTATAATTGGCATATCAAACAAATATTTATACCTTTTTCATTTTGTTTGCGCTGAAGGCTGGCGTAAGTATTTTTCGAACTTCCTTCCATCTTTCACCCTCAAGTACAGATACTGCTTTGTGTAATGGGACATCTTTAGTTGGCTGAGGCTTAAAATAAACATACAGAGAAATAGCTTAACAAATAACCTTATACCAGTTCGGCAGCATGCCTATTAATGGGAACATAAATGTTCCTAAAAATGGGAACATTTTGCTACATGGAAGCCGCCATTTTGTGATATTTCCCATGATCCTTTTCTATCTTAACGTTGAAGCCTTATGCAATGTTACATATTTCAAATTTGAAATACGTCTGGGAAAAATATCTTTGCTAGGCGAAACTTAAGACTCATAAAAATACCTTCAATATTATCATGGCTACAACTTTTCCACTCCCATTTGATATGTTCACCACGCCGTTTTCGAAATATTAGAAAAAATAGACAAAAGAGCTAGGCTTTTTGATTCGAAACAGCCACTTTCATGACTTTGAAAATTCAAATGTTTTTCAACACAATGATTTGTAATATTTCAAGTACATAGATTATAAATTATGACATTTTAACGCAACAAGTGAACAATATGACTGCATGACTTCAATATTCTCGTGTGTTATAAATGTTCCTATTAATAGCTATGCTGCCGGACTGTTATACTATGTGTATAAGAAGAGGAATAAACGTGTTTAAACGTTATATATGTATCTATAATGTAGTAGCATTTTGCTGCAACGTTACTTCATTTTAATCTCAGATGGTGGAACAATTCAAAAGTCAAGCACTAGTTCGACGGATATCTATATAGGTCATTGATAATAGGATAAACATGTCAAAGAAAATGAAATTGCATTTGTATATAAATGACGAAATCCTTCTTTTTTGTTGCGGTCTATACACCTATAACTCTTTATATATACATTCTAGAGCATTCTATACAGGAACACAAATAAGTAAGACAAAGGACAAAATTAAATGGCAATGTAAGACTAAGTGAAATCAAAGACTTGTCAGCACTCCTATTTGTCCAGTTTTTTATTGTTTTATCTTTTATGAGGAAGGAAACACCCATTTATAATGTATTTTAGAGGGAAGATTGTGGTACATGGCCGTCGAGAGGATCGCGGGGCCTATATCGGAAAATTCTGAAGAGCAAAAAATTGTCATCACATATTTATGTTCCAGTTTTACACCGTTTTCGACATTGTCAAGCATGAGTTTTCGCAAATGTTTGGGCGCCCACTGTTTAAGCGGACATTGGTTCTCAATGTTTACGGGCTCTTATGACCCGGGCCTCCTAGGACGCCTTTCAACCCCACCCCCCTCTCGGCGGCAGTGTTGTGGTTTCATCTGCTCCACCGCTCTTGTAATCGTAATCTATGAAGAAAGGCATGGTCTATATCACTTCATTTCTTTTCCTTTCAGGATCGTATATAGCATATTGCCCAATATCCATCAGGTTTCAGTAAATTTTTTATTTGTTTACTTTCATTCGTAATGTTTTCGTACTTACTCTTCTATTGGCAAAGTGGTCAAATTGACGGACTGTTATTTCTTTCATAATCTCAACGTCTCCTATACTCAAGAATCGTTCACCGAATAAAGACAATCTAGAAATAACACAAATCAAAGCATTTGTCTGTTTGTCAGTACGTTCCGTGTATGGCATCTGCTGTGCTCTGTTGCTAAGCGAACCCCGAAATGCCACCATTTCTGGGTCAATAACAATATCATGCAGAAACAAGCGAGAGCTTCACAAGTCACATTTTGTAAAGACCAGGCTGGTTTCAATAAAGAATATTCGACCTAAACGTGATATGAATATTGATTTTAAAAACAAAATCGCATGGTCTGCCTGTTGGTTGGAATGATATCTCCTAACAGCTTCTATTTTCAAAATGGATTTATATTGTCAAAATTGACTGGAGTAAAACCTTCACATTACCATTATATTCCTTTTTTGGTACTTCATAAACTCTGTACCAGAATAGCTAGCAAAATGTTTGTTTGCTATTCTGGCACAGAGTTTTTTAAGTACCAAAAACGGAGTATATTGGTAATGTGAAGGTTTTATTCCAGTCCATTTTGACAATAGAAATCCATTTTGAAAATAGAAGCCGTTTCCTATGTGTTTTATTTGACCCAACGTGATATTAAAATCCAGCCAATTTACGTGTCCAAGATTGCCAAATTATTGAGCTATACGTGATAGGAATCTTGATCAGAAGAAACAATAGTGAGAATGATATCTTACGGAAATCATAAACCAGACCACAACGACCTATACGATATTTATTAAACGATATGTGAAATAGGGTTTTACTAAACCCAACGTACTAAGTTAAGATAATATCAAATGTTGGTATTCAATTGTTAACACTGTTGATTAAGTTAGATGGAACATTGTTG
This sequence comes from Chiridota heheva, assembly GCA_020152595.1. Lineage (NCBI taxonomy): Eukaryota > Metazoa > Echinodermata > Holothuroidea > Apodida > Chiridotidae > Chiridota > Chiridota heheva. The sequence goes on from JAIGNY010001519.1 coordinate 79,003, forward strand.
TTGGAGTGTGCTTCCTTAAAAGGTATCATCATTGCTTAAACTCACCCATACACCTTCCCCAAATCTTTCAAAAACTTCTCTTGGCAAACCGGGAAACCCTGCGGAATTAAAAATGACAAAAACGCGAATTAAAAGATAAAACTCATTCTATCCTTTGTCAGTTAACATAGTATGATTTACTCCTAAGACATTTGCTTCCGACTCTCTATTTATATATAATTAAAAACTTTCACTGGGAAAACCATGATTAAGGAAATGACAAAAGAAAAACAGAAATATGAATAAATAAATATAATTTGTTTTCAGTTTAAGATATGTAGAATTTTAAAGATCTAACAAAATTAATAAATCTTGTAGAAAGACTATACTGTTCTGAATCAAATTTAAATTGTTGAAAAGACTTTTTTACGGAACTTTCGTGAAACGGTAAATCCTATCTACGTAAATAAATTATGTTGTAGTACTTTCCTGACATTTCCAATGGTTGTAAACCTCACAATCTCCGCAAAATATATGATGAAATACACAGACATTTAAAAAATGAGAGGTGGCGAAGTCACATTTAGTCATTTCTATACAAATGAGGCATTAAGCTGTTCAAGTATTCAAACGTTTAATATTGGTAAGACCGTAAAAGCATACAAAAACATATTGCTTGATCAGAGGTGGGTCCTTCACTTACCTTTGTTAAAATTCATATGTACCGATGATAGGAATATGTGCTGGTGTCTTAATTCCTCGTCTGCCATAATATGATCGCTTCCTTTTGTCGTAACTGAAATGAATATCAATCATAAATAATAAAACAACAATAGTGTACTGATGGGGAACATGGTGACATAAAACACAAATAGAAGTATCATCGTTCAAAGAGGGAGATTCGATATCCAAAGCTTGAATACCAGAATCCAATCCCATTATCAATAGCATATCGACGGTATTGATCACGATGGTAGCGTCTTTGATAAATAACATAACAATACTATTATATAATTATACAATTTTGCTCCTTTAGGAGTACTTATTTGGGAAGATGGCTTGGTTTTGTTTGACTTAGTCAATAACTGCCACAAGTTAACAAAAATTGACTGATTGTTGATTGTTATTATTTCAAAAATGACAGAAAACCATGGATAGCAAACTGACACATTCAGAACGTACATCGTCAGGTCGTAGGTTCACTGTTCATAACCATTTCATTCTGTAATATATTTCTATGAGAATGCAAATGGGTTCTTGAATGAAAGATTCCTTACGAATATAAGAGGTGGGGGTGGGTGGGGAAGAGGTCGGTATTAGGTTAGGTGGGGAATTCTGCAGACAGTCCAGCAGCAATATAGAACCAACATGATCCTCAAATTATGGACTTTTTGTTTACGCATAGAGCCCCCGATTTGTGATGCCTTATATGATACTTTGCTGCACCAACATTAAAGGATTAGCTCAGGGATCGACTAAGTCCATATTACAGTCTTATATGAATGAGATCCGCAAATGAAACAAAGTGGTGAATAAAGCATTAACAAATCTTATTAAGCTAAGGAGATATTCAAGTTTAGAGATTGGTATCATTTGTTTAGAAACTACTGAAATCAGAATATACTAGATCACATCACATTCTCAGACAGTCCGATTCCTCAAAATGTTTATGTATTCTATCATACTTTGCCCTTCGATTTTGTGGCTTAAAAACCATTGGATGTGTCAGGCAGAATCTTGTGAGGGTAATTATAATTCACCACCTGAAGAAAGTTCGAGCAAAAATAATTCAAATAATGAAAAAGTTAAATGAAGTTTGTTTAATATACTTTAACAATTGTGAAAATGAGGGCGCCAACCGTCCATAGTAGACTTACTACACCAGTCATCTATACATAGATAAGACAGAGCTTTAAACTCGAATAGCTCCTGAACAGAATAAGATTTATTCACCATTTAATTTCTCTTAACTGCTTAAAGTCCTCTTTCATATAAGATAAAACTTTCTCATCAAAGATTCGCGCCTTTACATCAGCAATGTTCTGATTTTCCACATGTTAGAAAATCAAACATCTCAAGGCCAACGAAAATTCACGCATTACTGCCCCCATACTCCATACATACAGTGTACGTGCGTACGTACGCACGTACATACGGAGTTTACTTTTGGATTGGTTTAAATGTGATACAGCGTGTACCCTAGTAGTATACGAAAGGGTGGTGGGGGTTTCTGGGACACTTTTGCGGTTGTTTTTGTTTCCACTGTTTCTGGGACACTTTTGCGATCGTTTTTGCATCGTTTTTGTTTCCACTGGTTCTGAGACACTTTTGCGATGGGTTTTTTTTATTTCACTTGGTGGACTGGGGTTCTGGGACACTTTTGCGGTCGTTTTTAGGTTCTGGGATACTTTTGCGATCGTTTTTTATTTCACTTAGTGGACTGGGGTTCTGGGACACTTTTGCGGTCGTTTTTGGTTCTGGGACACTTTTGCGATCGTTTTTGTTTCCACTGGTTCTGGGACACTTTTTCGATCGTTTTTGCGTCGTTTTTTATTTCACTGGATGGACTGTGGTTCTGATGCACTTTTCACCCACCACTATTGAAAATTTATGACAGAAAATAAATATTCTTATTTCTATTTATATATTTGTTTATATTGATTATTATTTTTTTCCTTTATATATATATATTTTTTTATTTGTAGTTTTTATATATAGCCCCAGAATAAAAGTGCCGATGATAACAAATGATAATGCTTTTTTTTCATTTTAGCTTCTAGTGTATCATCCACCCCACCCGCTAGTCTGCCGACCCCCGGAACCGGTAGGCTGCTGATCCCCGGAGCTGAAGGTTCTGGATCCGGTAGGCTGCCGTATTCTACCCCCAAATCAAGAACTGGAGGTTCTGGAGCTGTGGTAAAATTTATATTATGGTGCTTGCCTATAGCAAGGTCTTTAGCAACCACAATAGTATTGTTGTAGCCAATTTGGGTATCTATACGCAAAAGCACATTGCTAGGAATCATGTACAAATCTTGACCCAAACTGAAATCCAAAGGAATTGAGGCATACGTCAGAGTATTTAGATAACGTTGAATGGAAGATGGGAGCAGCCACCGCATCTTCAACATTACGAATAAGTTGTTGCTGCGAGTTTGTGCTTGAGCACCTAAAACAGCCCAGTGGACACAAGAACATGAATGCTGTCGTTGATATAGTTGATACCAAGGTCTGTGAAACCATCACTAGTTGGTTTGATTATCTTGAAGTAACCAGTTTTCATATTCGATGGTTGGCTGATGTAGTCGACGGTCAGCAAATGACATGATTTTCTTATCATAGTTATTGCTGCTGAGCTTCTTTGAGCTGATGATACCCTTCTTCGCCATGTCGTTAGCCACACACTGGATAGGGTGATAAGTGGTTGAGTACCATTTCAAGGGTATCCCTAGCCCCTAGTTTGAAACTACTGGTGGGGTCCACTGGGTAACTTCCGGCGAAATCCCAAACTCTTCACACAGTTGTTTTAGCACCCCGTCACTGTACGGGTTATTGTAAGGGTCAAAGTTATCCTCATCTGGTAGACGAACTTCAAGTCTTTTCAATATTCTCCGTATGGTAAAATACACATGAAAGCGATACACCATCTGGCACAGTTATACGGATCAATGAGGTGACCGGCTCTAAATCAATACCTCCCACATCATTTTGGATTATTCCTTTATCTAATCGTCTTTGAATCATATTGAAATTATACAGGCCTGCCTCAACCTTTGTTGTCTTGGTCTTTCTACTATCAATTACCAGAACATTCATATTCCCATCCTTATCAAGGTTATACCCACCGCTGGTAAAGCACACATCACTAATTCCTACTTCGCTTACCTGGAGCGGGAATTGTAGGTTGGTAGGTTTTCCGGTGACGATATGCGTGCTGTAATACATCGTAGTATTAAATATCATATGATATCTTCAATTTGATCACCTGGATACCCATGCGATACGCGCACCGCCCACTGCAAGCACAAGTGCCCACAAGTGACTCCCTACCTTTGTGAATATGTCACCAATTAGATTGAAAAGCAAAGAAAGGGCACCACCAATGATGCCCGGTTGAGCTGCACCGAGCCATTTACCAAAACGTTTCATCACCCGACCCAGTGCTTTGACAACATTATTTGGCGGCGGCGTCGGCTGTGGTGTTGGCACGGGAACCACAGGTCCACCCAGCCCAAGTGCTAGTATGATAGTGGATATCATAAACCCTAATGCGGTCAGAATGGAAGCAATTGTCACACCCTGCTCTCGAAACAACTTAACCAATTTTTCTCGCAGAGAAAGGTCGCTATATACAAGCTCATGGGCAAGGTCACGTATCTGCCGTACCTGAGACTTCAGATCACAACGAATTGTGTCTATGCTAGTCGGTAGAGCGTCTTGCAGACCATCCAGCTTTTCAATCTCTCTACGTATACTTACCTTTTCGTCTTTATCGCTGGTTGCTTCGAGGCGGTCTCTTGCCTCTTCGAGTTGTTGGCCAGTTTTCACAAGCTTGCTTTCTTGAGCTGATACTGTTCCTCGTATAGTTCTAAGCTGCCTTTCGAGTCCCATGAGCTCCCGTAGGGGTAATGGGGGAGCATCAGTCTGAACAACTACATCTGTTTTCCCTATTAATTGTTTAATATCATCCAACAGCCCAGTTACATCGGGATTTGTGCCATCAATGACGTTAGACGCCGTATTCTCTATTTTGGTAGCAGCATTTTGTCTATCTTCAAATAATTCCCTGATTGCCACCTCTTTGCGACTTGATTGATGATAAAGAGATCTATCCACCAGACCAAATGTTGTTAAGGCGGATATCACTACCCCTGTGTGTTAGATACAAATTATGCTCTGAATCAAACTTAAATAGGTCATACTTTGGAGTACCAGCAATGTTCATATCAGCGTAAAATTTGTTTACGATCGGAATCTTATCAACTTCAAGTTGTTGTTCTGCTATAGGCAGATCAATCCCATCAACGTTAGTTTCAGCCGCAGTAGGTACAATGGGAAGGAAATCGTTATTCAAGTACGGATCATCAGTCGGGTCATCAGCCAGGTCATCCCTTCGATCAAAATCATCCATTGGTATATCCTCCATTGTTATTATATCACACATTTTAACTTCAATTTAGCAAGAAATAAGCAGATCCCATCCCAATCGTAGCAATTGTAATAAAAACCAACTCTCGGTTGTGTTGTTGAGGGGATGGTAAATATAAGTCTTCTAGGCAAGGCTCTGAATCTAGTCGAATAGAGTCTGCACCATAAACCTGGTTGTAAAATCTTATTGCGTCATCTACATTTCTGAAGGTCTGTACAGCACGTCTTTCTGCCATAAGTCTTTGATTCATCCTACCCAGCTTCTCTTGCCTATCACTATTCAATTTGAGCTGTCTGCAGTTTTTCCACGGCTTTATCATGACGCGTACGTTCTTCCTGTGCAGCAGGGTCCTTGGCAAGCTGACTAAATACAAAGTTTGAACCTAAAAATTCTAGGGCGTTTACTAAAGCTGGCCTTCAACATCACTCTGAATAGCACAGATGTCAATCGCACTATTGTCAACAACATAGGCCGCAACATTGTATCTCTGATACGACAACATATTAGAGCTAAGATATAACATAGTATACAAATCTGGTGCTACCATAGCACACTACTCTGATACAATAACCAATTAGAGAAATAACATATTATAGTATAGCAGCATATGATGAATAACTTAAATAGAACTGCACTTAAAAGAGAGAGAGAGAGTCGAGGCGTTGAAAAGCTATGTGGTTCAAAACAATAACCTTCTTAATGACCCATCAGGCAAAAGAGGAAATCATATTAAAAAGGACTACATAAATGCCATCATCGCTCATAGGTATATGCTAGCTCGCAGACCGGTTCCTGCACCGGTTCCTGCACCGGTTCCTGCACCAAGAGCATCCAGACCTGTGCCTGCCACGCGAGCACCAAAACTTGTGCCTGCACCGAGACCTGTGCCTGCTCCGAGACCTGTTCCTGCACCGAGAGCACCGAGACCTGTTCCTGCTCCAAGGTTCAGACGGGCCCCTGGGACAATTGGCAATTACCTCCGCAGCTGGCAGATGAATATTGCAGATGGACACCGATTGGGAGCTGACCCACTAGCCCTTTTGGATGATGTTCGACCCGCAATTCACCGGAAGGTAGCAGAAGAGGTTGGAGCCCTTCATGGATTAAAATTCCACTTAGCACTCAGAGTGGGGCTGAAGAAGGATAATGGTGATGGAGAAACAGAATTTACAAACCCAGTATTTCGCAGCCGTCAGATGGATGTCCTGCAAGTGGGTGAGATTGATGCAGCGCTCAACTATGCTTTCCCACGCATGATAGAATCTCTTGAGCAATGGACTCAGAGAGGGTCAGGATGGATGGTGGATAGAGTGCATGACCTCTGGATAAATATTGCCCGGTACCAACCATTACGAGCTGGGTCCTATATCTGTTTGCCGAAAGCTAAAAAGACTATCATCAATGTGAAAACCGTGAAGATAACTGTCTTCGCTGGACTCTCCGATCTGCTCCGTTTCCAGCCAAGATACATCCAGAAAGATGTAGCAAGCATCCCTCAAAAGACGGCTTAAACTTTGAAGGAATAGATGCTCCAGCTCCACTCTCCCAGATCGGGAAAGTTGAAAAACAAAACAATCTGGCTATTAACGTCTTCGGTTGGGATAAAGGGGTGATCGTTCACAGACTCAGCAAACAAGACAAGAACATCCCAAGGATCAACCTTCTTTTGATTAAGAAGGCATGTAAGTTCCACTACACGTGGGTCAAAAGCCTCAGCTGCCTGCTCTTTGATCAAAGCATTAATCGAGAGCGTAAGCACTTCTGTGAGAGGTGTCTGCATGGCTGTTCCAGGGAAGATCTGCTCGAGGCCCATAGACCTGATTGCATGGGAATTGGTCAAACAGCTGTATGTATTGACATGCCGAAAGAAGGCGAAAACAAGCTGTCCTTCCAGAACTATCACAAGCAGCTTCCAACGCCCTACGTAATGTACGAAGATTTTGAGGCACTCACCTGTAAGATAGATGGCCCTGGATCCCACCCCGCACAATCCAATACCCAAAAGATTCAACAGCACGAATCGTGTGGCTATGGGTATGTTGTGGTCAGGTGTGATGGTCGTATAGAACCTCCTGTAGTATATCGAGGGCAAAATGCAGCTGAGAAGTTCCTTGAGGCTTTGCAGCAGGAAGAAACTAAGATCAAAGCAGTCCTGGCAAACCCTCGACCTATGATAATCGCCAGAGAGGATTGGCGCGCACACCGGACAGCACAGGATTGTCATATATGTAAAAAGACCTCTACATGGTGACTCTGTCCGCGACCACTGCCATATCACAGCTAAGTACAGAGGTGCTGCGCACAATGCCTGCAACCTGAAGTTGCGTCTGAGCCCCAAAACAACCACAATCCCAGTTGTTTTCCATACCCTGCTTGGCTATGACTCTCATTTGATCATGCAAGCCATCAGCAAAATGGAAGGAAAGATAACCTGCATCCCCAATAACATGGAGAAATATATATCCTTCTCCCTAGGTCAGTTGAAATTCATCAATAGTGCACAATTCCTGCTTGCGTCATTGGACAGTTCGGGAGCAACCCAAAAAACTGGGTACTTTGAAATACCCAAAAAATTGGGTACTTTTATGTATTACGTCATCGCATGAGTCTACACATTTGACTAGCCCACACTAAACATATGGGGTTTCTCATTTTCCGCTCCGGATTGTCCAAAATTTCAATGAATATCCTGAAATTTTGGAGACGGATAGTAAATAGATATTAAAAACTTTCTGCCGCTGCTTTTTGAAATTTACCGTCGCAATTTTGAGAAAATGAACAAAACAGACTGCCTATAATCTGTTTTATTAATTTTCTCAAAAAGGCAACCGTGAATTTAAAAAAACAGCGGCAAAAAGTTTTGAATATCTATTTACTATCAGTCCCCAAAATTTCAGGACATCCATTGAAATTTTGGACAATCCGGACCGGAAAATGAGAAACCTCATATGTTTAGTGTGGGCTAGTCAAATGTGTAGACTCATGCGATGACGTAATACATAAAAGTACCCAATTTTTTGGGTATTTCAAAGTACCCAGTTTTCTGGGTTGCTCCCGAACTGTTGGATAAGCTGGTTGCGGCTAACGACTCTGTTGACTTCCGTCACACAACTGAATATGAACCGAATGTTAAAAAGAGACAATTGTTATTGCGTAAGGGGATTTATCCATATGAGTATATATATTCTTGGGAACGGACTGGGGAGTGCTTACCTCCGCAAGATGCCCCTTCTATAGCAAGCTTACGGAGGAACATATCTCCAATGAGGATTATGAACATGCGCAGCAGGTTTGGGGGGCATTTGAATGTGATACTATGGGAGATTATCACGACCTATACCTGCGGACTGATGTGCTTCTACTAGCTGATGTCTTCGAGATATATCGGAAGACTTGCTTGCGGCAGTACAGTCTGGATCCAGCACACTATTATACAAGCCCTGGATTATCTTGGGATGCACTCTTGAAATATACAGGTGTAAAATTGAAAGTGTTAACCGACTATGACATGCACCTGTTCTTTGAGAAAGGTATGAGAGGTGGTATTTCCATGGTATCCAAGCGCTATGCTAAAGCCAATAATCCCTATGTCTCAGGTTATGACGATTCCAAGCCTAACAATCATACTCTGTACATAGATGCAAATAACCTGTGTGGTTGGGCGATGAGTCAAGCACTACCCACGGGTGGATTCAAATGGGTGGATGAAGTGCCCTCGTTGGATACGCTTTCACCAGATGCAGAAAAGGGTTACATACTCGTAGTGGACCTTGAGTATCCTCAAGAGCTACACGTCCACAATGCGTACCCACTTGCTCCGGAACGTATGAAGGTTCCGAAGGAGTGGCTGTCAGATTATCAGAAAGTCTTCTAAAGTCATCAACTGATGTTGAAAAGTTGGTTCCCAATCTCTGCGATAAAAAAAAAAGCGCTATGTTGTGCACTACCAGAATTTACAACTCTACTTCTCTCTAGGTATGAAGCTGACAAAAATACATCGTGCAACTCGATTCGATCAAAGCAAGTGGATGGAACCCTACATCAGAATGAATACAGAGCTTCGCAAGAAGGCCAAGACCAGCTTTGAGAAGGGCCTTTGCAAACTGAAGAACAACAGCGTCTTTGATAAGACTATGGAAAATCTGCGTAAGCGTGTAGACGTCAAGCCCGAGAGAGCTTCTGAGATGACAAGCTTCGCCGGTGGATAGCTAGTCCCGCGTTTGCAAGGCATGTGGTATTTGATGATGATCTAGCCGCCCTATACATACACAAACGCCGGCTGATGCTTAACCGACAAGTCTACATTGGCATGGTTGGGATGTGTGTCCTGGACCTGAGTAAACATCTGATGTACGACTTTTATTACAACAACCTGAAGGAGCAATATGGGGAGCGGTACAATCTTCTCTATACGGATAGTCTTCTACTTGAAATCCAAACCGAGGATGTGTATGCCGATAAGAGTTCTGAGTCACACCTCTATGACACAAGTGATTATCCGACAGACCACCCGCTCCACAACACCACGAACAAAAAGGTGCTTGGCAAAATGAAAGACGAATGCGCTGGAGTACCCATTATCGAGTATGTAGGACTTCGACCCAAAATGTATTCTATCCTGAAGGAAGATGGTGGTGAGATCCGAAATGCAAAAGGGGTTAAAAAGTAAGTTGTGAGAAAAAATATACGACATCAGCAGTACAAAGAAGCACTATATGACAGCAAGACATTTCGTCATGGTATGAATCTATTAAGCGAACACCACATTATATATAGTGTGCAAATGAATACAATTTCCTTGTTACCTCTCGATACCAAGCGCTGGGTTGTGAGTGGATCACCCACCACTATGGCCTTTGGCTACAGGGATTAAGCATACACAAAATATATATATAAAGGGAAAAAATATATATATATAAAGAAAAGAAAGAAAAAGAACAAATATAAATACAAAATATATATATTTTCTGTCATAAATTTTCAATAGTGGTGGGTGAAAGTGCATCCCAGTCCACCCAGTGAAATAAAAACGACGCAAAAACGATTGCAAAAGTGTCCCAGAACCAGTGGAAACAAAAACGATCGCAAAAGTGTCCCAGAACCAAAAACGACCGCAAGAGTGTCCCATAACCCCAGTCCACAAAGTGAAATAAAAAAAAAAAACGATCGCAAGTGTCCCAGAACCAGTGGAAACAAAAACGATGCAAAAACGATCGCAAAAGTGTCCCAGAACCAGTGGAAACAAAAACGACCGCAAAAGTGTCCCAGAACCCCCCTTTTATATATTACTACCCTATTTAAGAAATAATGAGTGAGGGCGCTGCGAGTAGAAATGTCGTAGATATTGGGGCACAATATTGGCATGTTGAAAACTAATCATTTAACGCCTTATGCCGTACTATATATTTAAAAATTGAAATATGTTTGTGACAAACGTCTTTGCTTGGCGAAACTTAGATCTTTGTGGAACACCTTCTATACCAAACCCTTTATATATGCAACAAGTCGTTTTTGTGTATGAGGAAAATAAGATATAAGAACTACAATCAGCTGATCAGGAAAAAAGGTCTTGGCACTGAAATATTCAATAACGCAAACGCGCAGTTTTTGAAACGTGCCTTTAGATTGCCTTCGTTCGAAAATTGTATTATCTTCTTATACATAACATAAAAGAAGCAGGAAATTAAATACAGAACATTTGTTATAATAATGCAATACATTATATAGAGGGATTTCATCACGTGACTCTAACTCAATTAGGAGCCATTTTGCTCGATCTGAAACACGCGCTAGCACGCGCTGGTGATGAAAACACGCCCTGCGCATGTAAAACACGTGCTGGGCATATAAACACGCGCTGATTAAAATGAACTGGCCAGATTGATTAATTTTATAATATAAAATACAATTTTAAAGAAAAAACTACCCTCCAAGTACTTCAAGTAATCTTATTCAGTGGATTCTAAGCACGTCTATTATTTAGTGCAACTAACGGCACAGCAAGATTCCGGCATACTACTTACAAGAGTAATCTTATATAACAACATGCAAACGTTTGTAAGTGTACAGCAGATGGCAGTCTGACATGCAAAATGGCGATGTAAACAAAGTTATGCGACCTCATGACGTCAGCTGAAACAACCTTATTCATCAAGTCGAGGGAAACATGTCGAAGAAGGAATTTCACCGCGATCTTCAACAAAACTCTTTAAATGGACGTGGAGCACGATGTTCCGTGAAAAGGTTAAAGGAATATCAATCTTTTATCTTATGTTTCGACGGGGAGTTGACGCTCCAGTTAAAGATATACATTGAAGGTCCTTTAAAGATATATTAAATTATTCCTCTTTCTGCAATTTCTGACGTACAGCTTGTAAAGATTCCTCTTTTGGCAGCCATGATTAAAATACAAATGTCAGTCCCCTACGAAAGCGCTTTAAAATTGGTTAAGCATAACATTCAACATTCAAACAGAACAATAATTGCAAATATACACAAAATACACCCACATCCATGTCATCAATTCTTCCATTACAAATAATATCACCTTTCTAGTTCAGTTACCATATCCAAGCATTTTCATGTCTCCTCCCCCAAGGTACGTTTCATTAAAAAAATTACTTGAATATTGAATCCCCTCTACACACAAACCCCAACCCCAACTTCCCCGTTTATTGAAAATTGAATTATAAATGATCTTCCTACATATTCAAATTACACATAATTCAAATGTCTTCCTTCCATTGTTACGTTTTATTACCTTATATTGTCATTTATTTGCCTTGTTTTCACAGAAAGTGTCAATATTTCAGGTTAAATATAATTCATTTCTGCAATTTAAATAGCAAGTTAACATTCTCTACTTTATTAAGTTCTACTCCGAAAATTCTTCCTGTCCTGTAATTACTTTTAATTCGGAAAATTCAGATAAGCAGGGACAAAAGTATTGGCACTCCCCCTTCTTATCAATTATCAATTTTGGAATGCGATTTGCAGGAGAAAGTTTTGATATATATTTGCAACATTGAAGAGGGGTAAAAGGAAGGGGCAAATGCCAAAGTACTTTTGTCCAAGATTGTAGGCTATAGGTGCGAAACATTCGTTTTAAAAATTTAGATTAAAAAAGTATATGCAGATGAAGTTCCAGGCGCGATTTTACACATCGCAAAATCGTATACTTTCAGGCTATGACGTAATGCGCGTGTTAATTGTGTCTCACCCCTACACCCCCAGACAAGGTGAGTCATTGCACCAAGGTGGGTGGACAAATCATGTACATTAACGCACCCCTCAGTCACATAAGTGACTGACAATTTTTTGTGAAATGACTTACCCCAAAGCAATCACTTCTGTACAAAGTCAATGGGCCTGAAGTAAATTGACCTACCCCAGAGTCACTCTGGTGACTTGACAATTTGGTACAATGACGCACATGTGAGTCACTATTTCATATGACAATGACTCACCTTTGACTGACATTTCCGGGGGTAGTAGGGGTGAATCATACAACTGACAAGTGCATAACAATCATTAGGCCTACTTATCATTTCTGTATAATTTTATCAAAGAATTTGAAGAAAAAACCGATGCATGACCTGTTATGCTATAGGTGTTTTAACTGTCTTTTACATATGACCTCTCCTGGGCAGCTGCATAGTTGTGTAAAAAGTCAACAGAATGGAATTTCGAAGGATACTTTGGGTTTACAGGTTATAAAGAAGAACTGGAGAGGAGAATAAAATCTATCATTTTACCATTCTATCTACACTATTGCTTTATGTTTGAAAGAAATAGATTACAAGAAAAAGTTAAAAGAATATTGATCTTTCATCTTATTTCCAGTACGATACTTTAAATTCACAATGAATATTTCAAACTTACATGTAGAAAATAAGCACACAGCCGACGCCAAGAATCCATGTTGAGTATTCTGCCATTATTATTGCAGTAACACAATGCACGATTCGGCTATTAGTTTACTCAGTAGCTTAGTATATCAAGATCGTTTGCTGGGTTTGAAATGTGTCAGCTGCGTATGGAAGTGTGTATATGTTTAAGATTGTATTGGTTTGCTACGCAACTTCTAGTTACGTTTCTAAGTGGGTCAATCCTTGAGCATGATTAAGCAAAATCGTTCTAAAGGTCATGCGACAATGTCTACGAGTTTCTATATAGATTAACACGTTATTCATTTGGCGTTAGATCATTTGTATAGAGCATCGCTTTTACTCAATTTTGATTTGCTTCAAGTACTTTATTGTATGTTCACACTGAGAGCTTAAATATATATCACATGAACAAAGGCAAGCGTATGATTCTGTAATAATTGTAACATGTGACAGAGTTTGTATATCTAACTCCCATAAGCGTCACAGCCTCTGCGACGTTGATATGGGAGAGAGAGAGAGAGTTGAACACACAATTACAATGACGGGGTCGTCGCCTGCGTATTCGGTTATGATAGTACAAATGCTATCACGAAACGCTTAATACGACCCGGACGAGAACACAGATACGACGTACGGACAGACATAACATCGACAACCAAGTCAATGTCCACGGCCTTTGATAACCAGTTGTGGTGCACTGGCGAAGTTGATATGGGTGTGCGTAATCTGTATTTATAATCTTTCCGATGCAAATATATATTGTACAGTTTCCATAAGATAAAAGTACGATATTTGTTTTTAATACATTTTTTATGGTTACTTGAATCTAGTATCTCTCATGATAAATTCAGAAGGTAAGGATTTTAGAAGGTGAGGGCTGACGATATGGATATTCAATATAATTACGGTAAAGGCCAGTGGCGTACCCAGGATTTTCATATTGGGTTGCGGGGAATTGAATTGAACCGACGCGATATTTAGTGGTGTAATTGGGGCACCGAAGGTGTAACTTCGAACGCAAAGCGCTCGACTTGGCGGCGTGGAGTCCAGGCTCCCGCATAAGGGACCCTGGTAAGGGGCGAAGCACCGGAAGGGGCCCAGGAGGCGAAGCCCCGGAAAAATGGACATTTCAAGGGGAAAGAAGTATGTCACAACGCGTAGTAAGAAGGTGTATTATACAAGTCAAAATTCATGTAAAAGAGAGCTATAATACACCATATACAAAACACAGCATAATGTGGATATATAATGTTTCATTGTCTACAGTTGTACATGGTTAGGATGATCGTCACTCTCTGAAAAATCTTCTTTTGTCTAAAAGAAATGTTTTCAATAATTAACTACAAACTTGTGTAAATGTTGTCAAACTTTTAAAATGAGCCTGTTCTGTACCACGTGCACTGCGACACCCACGTCCCCCTCTCCCCCTCTCTGTCTGTGTCTTAGTTTATGTATTTAAATACAAAATCGCAGAAATATTTTATATATTATTACCGAAGAACCTTTTTTCTGAGAAAGTGCCCTTTTGAAAACTAAAGACATAATAAGCACCTGGAATGTCAAAGCTTGTTGAACCGACGGCACCAATCTGAACCGACGGATTAAAATCTGATCCATGATTTTATTGCTGCTAATTTTCGCGACTCACAACCCGTACTTTGATTCCACCGTGCTAGAATTCAAGATTTTATTGCTGCATGATGCTATGGCTTCTAATTTTCGCGACTCACAACCCGTACATTCCATGTTGCTAGAATCCATGATTTTATTGCTGCATGATGCTATGGCTTCTAATTTTCGCGACTCACAACCCGTACATTCCATGTTGCTAGAATCCATGATTTTATTGCTGCATTAAGCTATTGCTGTTAATTTTCGCGACTCACAACCCGTACTTTGATTCCATCTTGCTAGAATCTATGATTTTGTTGCTGCACGAAGCTATTGCTGCTTGTTTTCCCGACTCGCAACCTGGAGTTTGACTCCATCCCTTGGAAGAGTAAATCCCGAGTGTCCGTTTAAAACAAAAGGAATCTATAAACAAGATAAGAAGAAGTGACTAGATGAAAGTAGAACAGTTCATTAGACTGTTGGAGGAATGAAAATACGTAAAACTGATTTAGAATACATATTGTTATTACTTACTACAGTATCACTACAGGTCTTAAAGCGAAATTTCTGGAGCTGCCAAACAGCCAAACGAGACCAAATTTAATCTTCATCAAAGCCAGCCGCATTCCGATGCAATTTCTTGGTTTATAACCAAATGGCAACCAAGCAAGAGGATGGTTCTTGCTTCGATTTTCTTTATTGAATCTACAAGAAAAATATTTCATCTTATAAACTTAATAGTCTAAATTACACATAATTATATGCCAATTACAATAGCTGATCAAAGTTCTTTCTTAACCTATCGGAAACCATTTACCTTCTTACGGTACGACCTATTGATGTAAGTAGTGGAGATCGATTTGAACTTCAATATCTAGTCTTAAAATATATATATATATAAATATATATATATATATATATATATATATATATATATATATATATATATATATATATATATATATATATATATATATATATATATATATATATATATATATATATATATATATATATATATATATATATATATATATATATATATATATATATATATATATATATATAGTACTACAGTGCTGTTTGCGTGAATATTAATACACAGAGCGAAGTGTCAGAAATAAGGATGTGTTCACGCCAGACCAAATGTTGTGCATGCGCCTCATTACGGGGATATGCGATTGGAACTGCTATTGCCCGCCCATTGGAGGGGCGGGGCGACGTAATGGGATGAGGACTACGCCTGGCCATGTGTAGGTTGATTTGAGGTAATTGGTGTGTTGCTGAAAGTTGTAGGTGCGGAGAATATGAGATATAGAGGGGGTGGTGGGTTTTTCTAATACCAAAGGCTTGGGCGGGAAATGCCAAGTATGGGCAGAAAGAGGATTGAATACTATAGAGATCACGCCATGTCAAAGAATCACAGGATGCGGGAATGATTAGTTGAATTTGAAAAAGTTACGTGGGCTTAGCGAATGAAAGACAACGGCCAAATGTGGCCACGTACTCCACTAGTATGAATTGTTTGGAGAGTGACATGTGAAAAAACATGTTGATCCCACAATATTCATAGGCCTATTTATCCCGCGATAGGTCTTTGCCAGCTCAAGGCAGCAAAGCAGGCACCTCAAAAATAAATGCTGAAAATATGAAGAAATAATAGATTGATTAATATTTCTGACCTTTTGTTACAGGTCTTTTTGTGTCGCCGTCACGTGACAATTGTGCATCTTTTAATATGTTTGAATTCTGTAAATCATAAAAATAAGAAAATGTTTTCGGCAGGTCAACTGTCTTCACGTAAAAATTGGGCATTTTTTAAGGTTTTTGAAACATTCTTGATTAGTTTAGCTAAGTGAATTTGTATAAACATCTCAGTTTTGAAAGAATATTTGGCTACAAATCAGTCTCAATAGATACCAGAAGAAAATTTCAAAAAGTGAATTAATTGATTTGTCATTTCTGCGCAAATATTGTTCACAGTTTAAAATTGGTTCAAGACATAGATTGTAATTTCTGCATATTTTTGAATTTTGAAAATCTTAACTGCAAGATATTTTGTTCTCATGGGCAGTAATATACAATAGCAGTCAGCCTTTCTGATTGGTCTTACCCAAATAAGGACAACCAATCAATACCTACCGCGGAAGTGACCATACACGCTGTACATACATACTTAACTGGAAACAATCTACATCCGTATGTAACATAAGAATATGAATATCACAATTTTACGAATATAACTGAGACGGGATTGTCTCTTTAAACTATAGAAAACGTGGGTTTTTTTCGTTTTTTTCTTCTTCTTTTGTTTTTCTTCATGGCGGGTAGTTATTTGTTGCCGTCACGTGACAATTGGAATTCTTAAAAATGTTGAAATTGTTAAAAAAATTAAGAAAAAAATAAATCAATTTTTGGGCCAGGTCTTTATGTGTTGCTGTCGTCACGTGATAATTATCTACTTTGAAAGATTTCGCAAAATGCTTGCATATTTTAAATTTTTCGAAAAATTTGGTGCGATTCACATTAACGGCAAGAATTTATATATATGAAAATCTCGAAAAATGTCATTATATCATACTGTGCAAATTGTTGGATGGAGAAAAAATGTTTTTTCCTCCTTTAAAAACTTAATACTTACTTGTTCCGTACTAAGTACAGATCACCTGATATTTGCACAATTTTTTAAGATTTATGTTATAAACATAAATATTTAAGAATACAGCAGGTTAAGGGCTAACGCAGCTACCCCCTCCTACCCCTACCTTCATCCTTCCACACTACTCCCCCGCATCCGTTTAAAAGTAAAATAATGTAAGAAACAATGTGATTTTTGGCTAAAATGTGGCCAACATTGTTAAACTGAAGCTTGAATTTGTAGAGCCTAATGTGGATTTGTAAGCTAACACTTAATTTTCCAACCTTAACTCGCATTTTTAGGCCTAACATTAATATTTGTATTATTAACGCAGATGTTTAAGACCTAAGCCGTGAAATTTCAAACCGTAACGTGCATTTGTAGGAAATTTTTTTGGAAAATAAAGCGTGTCGATCTTAATGATTAAGTATCTGAATGTAGCCGTGAAGTTGGAAAATAAGGCGTGTCGATCTTACTGAGCACTGTTTGATTGTAGCCGTGAAGTTGGAAATTTAGGGTTGTCGATCTTAATGATTAACTGTCTGAATGTAGCCGTGAAGTTGTAAGATAAGGGGTGTCGATCTTAATGATTAATTGTCTGAATGTAGCCGTGAAGTTGTAAAATAACGGGTGTCGAACTTGAAAATCAACTGTCTGAATGTAGCCGTGATCTTGGAAAATAATTGGTGTCGATCTTAATGATTTACTGTCTAAATGTAGCCGTGATGTTGGAAATTAAAAGGTGCATGCTGCCATTCTGCCATTGGCAGGAGACAAAAGCTGCTATTGGTGACTTATAAAACAGTTTTCTAACACACTAGCAGTCTAAGTTTTACAAATATAATATTTAGTTGTTGGTTGTGGCCTATCAAACTTTGAGGGTTTTGACCTATGCCAATTTGTGACTTAAGAACAGGATGACATACAATCCTGCATGAAATAATTCATATTGTTACTTTTTATCAGATTCAAATATTCTCCTTCATACAATTACGGTATCTGATCAAAAAGAAAGGATTTACAGTCATGAGGTATTCCCGTTTATACATAATAAAATTTGCATAATGAATTTGCCGTGTAATACCTCGAGATGAAAAAGCCGTGACATTGTTATATTTTAACCAATTTTGACGGGAGCTTTTATTTTATATTTTTTCATTTCATCTAAGTAATATTGTTTTTAACCTATCCAAAGATCTTTAAAAAGACATCCTACTCATTACGCATATGTAAGCAAACCATATTTGTTTCATAAATAAACAGGCAGGGCTACCGTCACAGGTTTTATATTTGGGGTCAGGACCAACGTTGACAATCACCAATCGCGCGAAGAGGTAAAGGCTTATCTAAAAAAAAATTGTATATGTGTATAGGAGCCGGGGGCCAGAGGCACGTTTTCGAAAACTGATAAAAGTGCTCCTTTTTTTAAATGAAAAATGCCCCTTAATTACTGTTAAAAAAGGGCCCTCACTTAATTTTCTGCCCTCCCCTTTGCCCGTGTTTCTTCCGACACCCCTGCATGGCCCCTGATGTTGGGGTCACTTCTCTCAACAGTTTTTCCGGTTATGAACATAAAGACATAAGCTTTAAAATTACATGTGGGGCCCATAACCCATTAAACCATGCAAGAAGCAATGCAACTAGAAATAATGGTGAGCCTACAATATTTGTAAGCACACTGTCCGTCGATGTTTTGTGAATGCATTGGTACATATGGATTTTAGTATCACATATTGGTTTGTTCGATTGAAATAATTAGAATATTTCGGGTTGAGTTTCTAATTTAGTGTGCCGTTTCCCGTAGCTGGAGATCAAGACCTCATGCTTGTATGGAGGGGGTAGGGAGGGGGGGTTAATGATTATATGGTCGTCGTCATATTATGATTGCCAGCTCATATAATGAGTGCTACATATATACATATACTTGCATGTGTCTAGAGCGGTGGAGTATAGGGTTTCATCACCGCATGAGAGATAACGAGAAGAGAAGCTAATTTTCTTGTACATTTATTTATTGCAATAATTATTCAATAACTTTTAATTGTAAACAAACTTGTCGTTTGAAATAATTAGTCGTTGATTGATTATTCAATACAATATATCGGCACAACTGCAGAAATCCCCACTATTTTAGTACTTACTGCAGTGAGTATGTAGCAGAACTATGGGGCTTATAAAATTGTCTAAAATTGCTAAACCAATACACCGAAGTACGAGCTAAAATACGTTTTAAAGGAATGATAATCAGAGACGTTGCTCTTCTTTGAAAGAGGACTTAGACAGAAACAAAATGGCCCAGAAAGCATTCAAATTTTTTATTTTGTTAAAGAAATACTTTAATTTAAAGTTCTGTATCATTTGTGTAGAAACGACCGAAACTAGTGATGTCACAGCCTTAAATTCCTCAAAATCTTTATGTATCCTATCATATTCTTGCAACTTTGTGGCTTAAAAACCATTGAATTTGCCAGGAAGTAGTATAACAGAATTTATAAAAGGTATTATAATTATAATTATGATTTACCACCAGAAGAAAGTTTGAGTAAAATTGATTAAAATAGTAAAAAGTTGAATCAATATTCTTTAAAATACAATGACAATTGTTAAGAAAGTGAGGATGGGGCGCCAACCTTACACAGTAGACTAACTATACCAGTCACTCACTTCGACACATATAAGCACTTTTAAATTAAATATTTTCTTAACGGAACAAGAAATTAAAGTAGTTTCTCCACCATTTTGTGTCCTTTGTCCTCTTTCATATAAGATAGACTTGCTTGACCCCTAAACTAATCCGTTAAGTCCTCTTTTATATAAGATAAACTGGCTTGACCACTAAATTAATCCTTTAAGTCCTCTTTCATATATATAAATTGCTTGACCAATGAACTAATCCGTGAAGTCCTCTTTCATATAATATAAACTGGCGTGACCACTAAACTAATCCTTTAAGTCCTCTTTCATATAATATAAATTGCTTGACCATTGAACTAATCCCTGAAGTCCTCTTTTATGTAATATAAACTGGCTTGACTACTGAATTAATCCTTTTAGTCCTCTTTCATATAATATAGACTTGCTTGACCAATGAACTAATCCGTTTAGTCCTCTTTCATATAATATAAACTGGCTTGACCACTGAACTAATCCTTTAAGTCCTCTTTTATATAATATAAACTGGCTTGACCACTGAACTAATACGTGAAGTCTTCTTTCATATAATATAAACTTGCTTAACCACTGAACTAATCCGTGTAGTCCTCTTTCATATAATATATACTTGCTTGACCACTGAACTAATCCGTTAAGTAAAACTATACCTGAAATGTTATTTTCTGCTCGTTAAACAGGAAAGGCGTTTTTGGTGCTTTTAATTATTTATTATTATTATTATTATTATTTAATTACTAGTGATTGATTGATAGAATGATTGATAGATAGATAGATAGATAGATAGATAGATAGATATATAGACAGATAGATAGATAGATAGATAGATAGACAGACAGACAGACAGACAGACAGAGAGACAGAGAGACAGAGAGACAGATAGACAGATAGATAGATAGATAGATAGATAGATAGATAGATAGATAGATAGATAGATAGATAGATAGATAGATAGATAGATAGATAGATAGATAGATAGATAGATAGATAGATAGATAGATAGATAGATAGATAGATAGATAGATAGATAGATAGATAGATAGATAGATAGATAGATAGATAGATAGATAGACAGATAGATAGATAGATAGATAGATAGATAGATAGATAGATAGATAGATAGATAGATAGATAGATAGATAGATAGATAGATAGATAGATAGATAGATAGATTGATCAAATGACTCATAGAAAAAAGAATTCTCCAACTGGTAAGTGCAACAGTGTAACTTTAAAGATGAAATCCTCTCAGATGACAGTTTTCTCTTGCCCATGCTTCCTAAGTTCTGACTGTTTTCTAGTAATTGTAATGATGAAAATGTTTTTTTTTTAATGAACCTCTGCCCTGCATCGCAGCTGCGCCACTGACTGACGGCATCAGGAGGTGATTGTCGTAACCATTTTGAAGATAAAACAACAATTTCCCGTAGCCTGGTACTGTAGCTGTATTGGTTTTTTCTCCCCCCTCAGTTGGGTCATCTGGATGTCGAAGATACAACTGAAAGATCAAGGCCTGATAGTGACAGTTCCTCGTTCAGTTCCTGAAATAAAGAAACAAACCAGACATTATCTTAAGCTAAGGTCCAAGTGAGAAATTAAAACAGCACTCTGAAAAAGGTATGGTCAAAGTGTTTGAGAGTGAAGAGCCTCTGTCCTAGTTTCACCCCTTTGACGTATCAGCGCCTCACTCCCCCTTTAAGAAACATCCCAGCTACGGACCTGCTTAAACTTCCATCAAGTTTTCATTTACATAACAAATATAGATCTCTCGGTAAGGGTTCTTGAAGATGCTCAAAAGTAGCGACAAAATAACAAGAACAGTCGAAGACACAAAAATAAGATAGATAAACCCCTTTATTTTGCGACAGGTTTTTTTTTCTTTTTCTAAAAAGAATTTCCACTGGCATCGATAGACGTGAATCCATAAAGCAGAACCGGTGCTACCAGGTTATCGGGGCAGGAGTTCTGGGAGACACAGTTCCTCCAAATTGGTTATTAATAAAATAATGACAACAAATTGTATAAAAGTATACCCCTATAAACTGATGAAGTAAAATCGTATAAAAATTCCAGATGAACCTTATTTACGTTTATATTTTCCCTCGTGGGCAAGGGAGTAACCCCCTCCCCCCAATTTGTTCTTCCGAATTTACATATTTTTTCTCATTTGTGGTGATTTGTTGTATTTTAATGTTATTTCGCCCTCACATTTTTAAAGTCAAATGTGATTTTGTTACTTTCCACCTTCCCCTATTGTCGGCGGGCAAACCCCGCGAACTGTCCTACCTCCATCTTTTCTTGCAAGCTTTTCTTGAGCTGTTTCATCTCGTCTTGATGTTCCTCCTCTTTCTCCGCCATCTTCATCGATTGATACGTCATCAGTTTCTTGAGATCTTCATTCTTTAAAAAGGGAAAGGTTTCAAGCAACATTCCTTTGAATGTTCATTTCATTTTCATATATGATATAGAGAGGACTTTTAAAGAAACAAAATAGGCTATGGTTTAAAACCATTATACCAGGAAAGTAAAAACGGAATCTAGTAAGAGTAAGTTACCACCAGAAGAAATTTTGAGAAAAATTAATTCAAATAGGAAAAAACAATCAATCAGTTGTTTGAAAAACCAACCATCCATGATAGTCTTAATGAAGCAGTCATTTTTTCACAAACGAGGCAAAAGTTTAAACTTTAATATCTCCTTAATGGAATAAGATATTGAAATAGTTTTTTCACCATTTTGTTTCTATTAATCTCCTATTTGTCATGTTTGTTAAGATGAATTTGCTTGATCATTGCACTAATTCTAATTAGTTTCATTTGCATATGTAATAATAGATGACTATTAAGAAAAAAAATTGGTGTAAAAACCATGTGGATATCTTATTCCTTTTTAGGGTTATTATATTTCAAGGATTTCTCAAGTGTGTTGAAAAGTATAGCTTCAATTGGCAGGTTGGAGTGTAAAGTTTTATGTCATAATTGCAGATCCAAGACAAAGTTGATATATTTCTTTAAAATTCAAATGCCTTTTTCTAAATTATCAAAACCTTAAATATTGTAAATAATAATCATTATCATAAAATATTTTTTTTATTTATATCTATTGGAAATAAAGAATTAGTTGATTTTATTCTTATTTATTGGAATTGAAGAAGAACATCAGCATAGTGTCCCAACAGTTTTGGAAAAGAAATTCCCCTCACCCCTCCCCCACAAAAAGTGTTTGTTATTTTTTCTGTAATAAAGAATACAGGCAGTCTTAATTCATATAATGAACAGGATGTTCTTTTTTGATCATAGCTACGTGTTGTCCTTCAGACTCCAAATAAAATTTCGTACACCTACGTAAACAAGTATACAACAACATGATACCAATACAAAACAAGCATACCTGTCGTATATGAAGGTCCTCCAATGCTTTGTCCTGATTCTCCTCTAATTCTTGAATTTGTCTTTGGTGTCTGAAGTCTAGGCTGGTCATCTCTGAGAGGCTCCTGCGCTTTTCCGAGTCACTAAACTACAAAGTTAATCAAAATGAGTTGATTAAAAAATTACTATAAGTCAAACTTAATATTTAATGCCCATAACCGTACACACAAATGTACCCCCTATTCCGACTTAACACTGATAACAATAAACGCAAGATTTCGAAGTTAGGGCATAATCAATGGATGTCTTAAAAAGAAGATATCATGTGCATAATTTGTTGAAAAATTTCTGTACTAACGATCAACAATGGGCTCGCAATTGCAGTTTATTTTGAATAAATAACCGGCAAGTCCAAATAATTTGAAAAATAATGGGAGAGGCGACGCCAATCCCATTATAGTTCAAATTATTTGGGTGAGCCGGTTATTACCAAAAATGGGCAAGCAAGAGCAATTTATATATATATTATATCACCAAATATGATGAAAACTTTGAAGAAAAAAAGACAATCTGATCAAATTCAGATAAAGAAACATGCAAAATTTATACACAGTACCGCACATGCATCAATCCAGCTTATTCACATATGAGAGAGAGAATGTTGACGGTTTCTAAACCACCAATTTGTAATTTTGTCCAACGAACAAAACTTTATCTCGTAAATGACTCGCGAATTCATCTATTTAGAAATGTAATGTAAGTATTTTGCAATATAAAAGCAATATTTCAGAAGAAACACATTCTGGTTTATCCCTAAAGAAAAAATATCTTCGTTAACTTGGCGAGAAACAATACACACAGTTCAAAATTATGCCAGCCAGTGTCATGTCACTACACACGTACCGAAGGCCAGCTGTAAACATATACTGCACTGTAAAACATTAGTGGCTGAATGCTAGAAGCAAACGGCCGTGCCCGTCAAAGTGCGAAGAATACTGGAAAATGGTAACTCTTTCAGGCCTAGTTGTTATTGGAACAGAAACTACTGTTATTCAATATTCTCAAATTTGTCAGAATAGGAAGGTTTGAATAGTTTTTATGTTGCTGCCAGCGTTTTGGTCTAGGGCTATGCACTGCTAGGCCAGTTACAATGACAGCACTGTGTAGCCTGCATGTACGTGCAAGTTGTAAACACTTTTTAAAAGCTTAGGCCCTAATGTTACAAATAAGACTAATGATTCTAGCAAAAAAGTAAAGCAGGCAGTGGCACGTTTCATTCTTAGTAATATAATTGTTTGGTGCAAATACTGAACAATTATAGCCCTCTTAAACTTGTATTAGTATGGACTTGTAGGCCTAACTTTTACATTTTTACATTTTGCTTTTGTTTTTTAATTATTGCATTCTATTTCAAGTTGTGCACATTGGACTATGTTGTTGCTCAATTTAAATCTGGCATAATCAGCTTGTCAGCAAGAAGTTTGTTCCTGCTGAAACTGAAATTGAGTATTTTCGGCATAATCTTTTTTTGTAGAATTTGAAACAAAAATTATTATTGAAGGGTTAATCTGTGGTTGCCATGATTAATGTTGGAGTTTAATACCAGTACCCCACATTAGAAACTGTCAATCTAATGAATATGCAATTTCCCGCTTATTGACTGGAAATGCTGTCATTGTGTTTTTTCAGCTCGTTGAGTAATAACCGGACAGTATGATTATGCAAATGAGGCTTGTCAGCCAATCAGGTAACTTGAAATGAATAACCGGACACTAGTGGTGCTAGAATAGTCGATAAGATTCCCCCAGTATACGAATGACCCATGGACACAGGAATCTCGGCCATGTGACATCATTCAAGATAGTTTTCCGGAAATTGCCGATTCAGATTTTAAAAGGTCTATATGAAGCCCAGGTCGTAGGGACCGTAAAATGAAGAAAAGGGTTATCGCTGAAGAAGAATAGGCAGCATAGGCAATCAACTATATGGTTGATCAATAAAGGCCCATGTGTGCAATGAATCCCCAGGCCCACATTGACTTTTTAAGGCCCTGTGTTGACTTACATCTTTTACGGCCCTTCGTTGATGCCCTGGACTGTAGTCTGGATGGTCTATGTTCAATTGTTCTTTGTACATCTTTAATCGGCTCCTCGTTTCAGTTTTCAAAAACGATGGATTCCGTTTTGTTTCTTTTGAATGTCGTTCGTGAAGTCGCCGCCTTTTTCCTCCATTTCAGTCTTCATTTGTCCGAGTTCCTGTTTAAAATAATAACAAACAATAATTCAAGATTCAATCAATAATATATTTTTCTTTGTCCCTAACAAAAAGCATAAGTGAATTAACTTCCTCATTTTACACGCTAAGTATTTATATTTGTTTATACCTGTCGCTTACGTAACTAAAGGCCGTAAGAAACCGAACGCGATTTTATAGATAATCATACAGGAAACAAATATTATAAGCTGCTTTGACTTTTTGCTGAAGAAATTTCATTTTAGCGGGGCGCAAATTTCAGTCGCGACGCGAATTTTGCTTTAATGGGCGTAAAACTGTAAAAAGGCTCTTTCAATCAATTTTCAGTTTTCATCTGAATAGCCATGCGATGACGATGCTTCTCTGAAAACAAGAGGTCAAAATGTTTTTTTCCCTTTGTTTTATTGAATTTTGTTGAAAAAAATGTCGCGTTCGGTGTGTAACGGCCTTAAACCGTCCCTGCGATTTTATTCAGACGTTTAAGTTGAATCTAAAGGTTCAGATCTACATCCTGAAGCAAAATGGGAGAGAAGATGATTTAAACGTCTTACAAAACAGCTTTGAAAATCTACGTTTGTAATTCCTGCCATAAGTCTATGCATTTGAAGTTCCATTTCTATCCTCTGTGTATTTATTTATGTACTTATACTTTCGATTGAGCTGTTTGTGTTTCTTTTTAAATTTGTTCATATACCATACCATTTTCTGTACTTGATTTTTCCATTGTTTTGTATACAAAATATGTGACTTGTAAACTGGTAATGAGACCAATCTCTCTCTCTCTCTCTCTCTCTCTTTAGGTGCCGAGTCTGAAACAGACATTGGTGATCATGGCCCTCCAGTCATTTCTGTTTAGAGCTAAATGCATAAACTTATTCTTACTTAGGCTGTTGTTGGTTGCCCAGTTGTTTAAGTTTTGGACATGTTTAGCTCGCTGCCTTCATCTGCTTCTTTTGCCCTCAATTTTCCCACATACTGCAAGCTGTTCCAACCCACCCTCCCGATAAACATGCCCGAAAAATTCCATCTGTCTCCTTCTGATGGCATTGAGTAGGGACCTGTCCATGCCTGAAGCTATCAGGACAGCATCATTAGTTTTCCTTTGTGTCCAAGATATTTTCAACATTCTCCTCAGTAATGAACCACATTTCCATAGCTTCTAATTGTAATTATCCAGCAATCACAGCCATAGAGAAGAGTAGATCATACATGCCTTCAAGACACGGACTTTCGTGTCCATTCCAATATTTATATATGAGACCAATAAAAAGTATAAAAAAAAAAAAAAAAAGATTTTGTTTTCCACAAAATAAGCAAATTCTTTTACAAAGTAGTCCATCTTTAGAAAAATATATAATAAAGCTATAACAAAAACAATGAACTTATAGAATGTGTGAATGTTGAAAACTATATAAACCCATCCTTAATGATTACGAATAAGACACAAACTCATACTTAAGAGAGAACAAATTGCTCCTCCCTCGCCTTCTCCTTATGCTAGAAAAATACAATAAAACCTCGATGTATTATTAATTCTATCAACACTAGTGTCCGGTTATTCATTTCAAGCTACCTGATTGGCTGACAAGTCTTATTTGCCTCGCCCATTATTCTTCAAAATATTTGGACTTGCCAGTTATTACTCAACAATGGGCTCGCAATTGCAGTTTATTTCTTAAATGTAATTCATAATTAGCTTTGATTTTATTAATCTTGAAAAGGTACAGACTGATTAGCTTGTTTTATGTCATGACATAAATTATTCCATTGATTTTGTCGGAATAATTGAATAATGCCATTTATATACAAAAGAAATAAGGAGACCAAGAATTGAGCCATGTGGCACATCATATGTTCTCATAGTTCGCAGTTGAGAATTTGTACTGTTTAAAGAGGGAGGCTCGTCTCAGTAAAATACGGTAAAAATAAGGGATACTATATTTTGACGTCACTTCTGGTTGTGGAGGTAATATCCGATCCTCTGTCTGTTCGTACCACACAGTACAGCCTAGACACTAGCATGTACGTTGTGTGTGCAGAAAAACATACACAGCGCATTACGTTACTGTGACGAGAAACTTATTTTTTTTTTTCAATGCTTTTTTGTCAGAAAGCGAAAGTGAAATTTTAGTATTATAATATTACAATAGTCACCAAATGAAAATTACTGAGAGAAAAAAAGAAGAAGATGAAAGCAAAAGTCAAAATAAACGATTCTACCGGGGCTCGAACTCACGACATGATTTGAAAAAATGATAAATTCGGTCGCCGCAACCGTCTGGGCTAAATCATGTGGTGATTTAATGGGCGTTTTAAATAACTGTATACCTTGCAATACGAGACAACGAATCGTGCAGCAAAATTTCAACCAATCAACAAATTTGAAAGGAATTCTAAATATTGTGCACATTTGTCGATATCGCCTCTTTAGTGAAACAAGCTTTTATGGTTATGTTAATAGCTTGAAAACCAATCAGGCGCTGACCATAATCATTTTTTTCGTTAAGCTAAAGTGGTTAACAGTGTCAAATGCTTTTGACAAATCTAAAAACAACCCTACCGCAATTTCTTTGTTATTGTTTCTTTGTTCTCTGTGGACATCTAGCACATTTGAAATATGTGAAAGAGCATGGAAATCTGAGTGGAAGAGTTTTCAGAATTTGTGAAAAGCTTATTTAGTTTCCAAGTTCTGAAGTTATGATCAAACAAAGTTTCAAGATTTGTTCATTTTGCGGAATGTATGATATAGTAAAGAGAACACATCTCAAAAACTGTATGTACTCATTTAAATTAGGTTCTTCAATTTCAGCTACTTGGAAATTTCAGAATGTCTATTCTAGATAAATGATGATTCAGGTATGGCCAAGTTCCACAAAAATTTGCCCCAAATCCAATCCTATATTTCAAACAAAATTAACAGAGGACTAAACAAAAATGGTTTTACAAAAGGTGACGAAAGTTTCTTCCCCTAGTTATGTCACAGATTATTGCGCAATAATAGCTAAAAATTAAAAATGCTGTTAATTGGTCAATTTTGATGGAATATTTTGCTGTTTTAATGGTTAAGATCATATATTAAACAAATCAGGCCCATGTTGCCTCTAGATGTCAATAGTACTTTACAACCACTACACTGATTATGTTTTGTACAGTATCTAGAGCAGCCATGTAAATTGACGAAAGCAAAATTGCCTGAAATTTAAAACATCGTACTTATCAAGGAAACTATACAAAGCCTATCAATTACAAGTTTTTTTTTAAAACGTTTGAAATATATGATCAAATAGACACGGGACGATAATTTAAAACAATTGAAGCATCACCAACTTTGAAGAGTGGTGTTACACGTGCGTATTTAGCACGGAAAGGGGGGAAACACTACTTTTGAGAAATGATATAAAATATGAGTCAACTGGTCAAAGTAGCTGCTAAAGACGAACAATTAGACTTTAGTAAGTCTGCCTAGTGACGCTTTATCAAGACCTGTAGCCGCACCCTTTTTAGGTTAGAAATTATTTTAGTAATTTCAAAAATATTGGTTGGAGACAAAAAGAGGGAACAAGAAAATCTCTGATTACACTAGTCAATTTGTTTTTGTAGGTGGAATAGGGCTACGCACAGTGGCATATTCAGCTTTTGGTGTAGGGGGTGGGGGGGGGGGGGGGTTAAACGGTAATATTGAAAAAGGCTATATCAAGAGTTGTAGGAAGCTGGAGGAGGGGAAAACTGCCCTGGTAAGATTTTAACTTCCCGGACATGATTTCTCCCAGCTTGGGAGGTCAATTGTTTTCGATTGATTATAAACATTCAATTGAAGGAAAAATGAAAGTTAATTTCAAATTGGTGAAATTATTACAAATTTTGGTAAAATCATTGGAAATGTTGTCAAATTAATTAAAAAATTGGTAAAATCATTGGAAATTTTAGTAAAGTTATTGGAAATTTTGGTAATATTATTGTAAATTTTGGTAAAATTATTAGAAAATTTGGTAAAATTATTGTAAATTTTGGTAAAACCTGGCAAGCTGAACATTTCCCGAAAATTGAAGAACATTTCCGGAAGATGAAAAAAAATGACTGAAAATTGAACAAATTGAAGAAAAATCCCCCCAAATCAAAGAAAATTCCCCGAAAACGAAGTAAAATTTCCTGAAAATGAAAGAAATTTGGGCGATATTTAAACTTATGGTTAATTTAATCAGGAGTCTAACTTTCTAGATTTACTTTATTTTTTGGTTTGGATATCAGTGAAACGTAGGAAAAGCTAGATGTCTCAGTTAGGCGTATAGGTTTGGATATCAGTGGAACATTAGGAAGGCTAGATGTCTCAGTTAGGCGTGTAAGGTTTGGATATCAGTGGATCATAGAAAAGCTAGATGTCTCAGTAACGCGCGTTGGCAGGTTGGTCTGGATATCAGTGGAATATAGGGAAAGCTACATGTCTCAGGCGTGTAGGTTTGGATATCAGTAAAACATAGAAAAGCTAGATGTCACAGTTAGGCGTGTAGGTTTGGATATCAGTGGAACATTAGGAAAGCTAGATGTCTCAGGCGTGTAGGTTTGGATATCAGTGGAACATAGGAAAAGCTAGATGTCTCAGTTAGGGGTGTTGGGTTAGATATCAGTGGAACATAGGAAAATTAATAAAGTAAATCTAGAAAGTTAGACACCTGATAAGATTAACCATATTTCATAAGATCTAATCAAAATCTCCCATCAAGTAACACACTTTCTTTACATTTGATATACCATGAAGGATACCTTTTAAATCTTCAATAAAATCAGAAATAGATACATCAGGGAGTTTGTAAATAATACCAAGTACAACATTACCTGAATTCACTTCAATTTCAACAAAGAATGAATCTGATAAACTATGATTGCTGGTCAAGTCATCACGAACATTAAAATCAATATCTTCACGGAGGTACAATACCTCCCTTTTTATTAACATAACATAACATAACCTAACAAGATGATAGGCTAAGAAAGGTTTGTCACCCCATAAAAAGCTACCACCACAAAAAAAAAAACAAAAACGCTCAGAGTTAGTAAAGAACTTATCAATGTTGACTTTGAAAATTGTGAACAGAATTGGAGCTAACTATACCCACTCAGTTAATCCACTCCACTCTTTAACAACTCTTTGCAAAAAGTTATAACGCCGAATATCTATCCGTGAGAACTCTTTGGTCAACTTCAAACTGTTACCACGTGTCACATGAGGATTAGTTGAAACATGCAAGAAATTACAGGAAGTCAAAGCATCACTACCAGATAGGAATTTAAAACCTGATTCATATCGCCACGTACTCTTCTCAACTCAAGCGTGGTCAAACCAAAAATGTGCAATCTAGATTCATAATAGAGATTCCTTACTTGGGGAATAAGTCTAATGGCTCTTCGCTGAACCTGCTCCAATCATAGTCTCTATCTTTATTAATAAAACTGTAACCTGATTTATTAATCAATGAAACAGACTTTTTTAAATGTAGCCAACTTTCTGAGAGCCCTATAATAAATAAATTGTTATTAAATGCAGTGTGTAA
Organism: Chiridota heheva; assembly: GCA_020152595.1. NCBI lineage: Eukaryota > Metazoa > Echinodermata > Holothuroidea > Apodida > Chiridotidae > Chiridota > Chiridota heheva. Next base: position 110,109 of record JAIGNY010001519.1, read on the forward strand.
TAAATGAAAAACGGAATCAAATTTTGTCCAAAGACTACGTGCATTGATATGCATAATAGAAAAGTTAATGTCCGATTTCAGATAATTTTGAAATTCTGACTCACCAGTCCGGCAGCATGCCTATTAATGGGAACATAAATAGTTCCTATAAATGGGAACATTTTGTTAAATGGAAAGCCGCCATTTTGTGATATTTCCCATGATCCTTTGCTATCCCAACGTTAAAGCCTTGTGCAATTTTACAAATTTCAAATTTGAAAGTATCTTTGCTTGAGGAAATTTAAAACTCATGAAAATACTTTCATTACTGTCATGGCTAAAAAAAAGTGCACTCCCATTGATATGTTCACGACGCCATTTTGAAATATTAGAAATAATAGACAATAGAGCTAGGCTTTTTGGCGCGAAGCAGCCATTTTAAAAATTCAAATGTTATAATGATTTTTAATTTTTCAAGTACATAATTTAGAAACTATGACATTTTATCGCAACATCTAAACAATATGCATGACTTCAATATTCTCGTGTGTTATAAATGTTCCTATTAATAGGCATGCTGCTGAACTGCTCACTGTGGCCTCTGGCCAAGTGTAGTACTGCTTGCGATAGGTCTTTCACTCGAGTCTTAATGCTAATAATCTTCATCCTAATAATCATGTAATCCACATTATAACAAGAGTTAAATACTTCGTCTTCATCATCCTGAGTTTGATTTGTCAATAAAATGTGACTGGAAAAACTCATTTAATATAAAGGCTCTTAAGTACGAGGAATTACCCAAAAGAAAATTGTTCAGGACAAGAATGAGAAGAAAACAACCCAACTTCAACAACAGTGACAGTAATTAATTTCATAAAAAGCGTTGTTATAAAAGCGACCCTAGAAATCGATTATAACAAGCGAACTATGAATTGAGGAAAAAAATCTCTCAATTAAGACAGAATGTAATACAGGGCCATTAAGAAATGTAACGAGGTTTAACAACAAAAGATAATACTATTTAGTAAACATGAATACAACAAGGAATTCAAACAAACTGAGCACATTAATGTGCATACAAGAATAGGATCAGAGTGAATGAGTTTTTAACCGCTGAATGCTGGCGGGTGTTCTTCTAGAAGACCACCGTAGACTTAAGTCACCTTCTGACCTTGGAAACCAATGGATGACGCTTTTGTATAAATTCCAGGGCCGGCACAATTGTTAATAATGATTACAGGTAACAAGTAACTAAACAATCGGATGCAAGGGGAGAGGGTAACTTTCCACACAAATGAAATTGCGCCCCTTAATCAAGCAAGTGAATGAATAAAACTTAAAAGTGGTTATGACTAATCAAAGTGTGATCAGCTTTTAATTCCTGTGAAATTTGTTAGTTTGTGATTTATGACTGGGAAAACAATTTAAAAACTGTATTTAATTATTTAAATTTCGTTCCTAATTTTTATGGTAAAATCTAATCCTGCTAGTATTTATTTATTGGGGGGCATGGCAAAGACTCCCTAAATCTTAGTCACTATAAATGATGGTAAAGTCAAATCTGCTAATATTGATTGAGGGCATGACAAAGACTTCCTTACTCTTAGTCACTAAAAATGATGGTAAAGTCTAATCCTGTTAGTATTTATTGGGGGCATAACAAAGACTTCCTAAATCTTAGTCACTACAAATGATGGTAAAGTCTAATCCTAGTAGTATTTATCGGGGGAATGACAAAGACTTCCTAAATCTTAGTCACTAAAATAATGGTAAAGTCTAATCCTGTTAGTATTTATTGGGGGTAAGACAAAGACATCCTAAATCTTAGTCACTAAAATAATGGTAAAGTCTAATCCTGTTAGTATTTATTGGGGGTAAGACAAAGACATCCTAAATCTTAGTCACTAGAAATGATGGTAAAGTCTAATCCTGCTAGTATTTATTGAGGGCATGACAAAGACTTCCTAAATCTTAGTTACTGAAAATGATGGTAAAGTCTAATCCTGCTAGTATTTATTGAGGGCATGACAAAGACTTCCTATCTCTTAGTCACTAAAAATGATGGTAAGTCTAATCCTGGTAGTATTTATTGGGGGCGTAACAAAGACTTCATAAATCTTAATCACTAAAAATGATGGTAAAGTCTAATCCTGTTAGTATTTATTGGGAGCAAGACAAAAACTTTCTAAATCTTAGTCAATAGAAATGATGGTAAAGTACAATCCTAGTAGTATTCATTGGGGGCGTAACAAAGACTTCCTAACTCTTAGCCACTAAAAATGATGGTAAAGTCTAATCCTGCTAGTATTTATTGTGGGCATGACAAAGACTTCATAAATCTTAGTTACTAAAAATGATGGTAAAGTCCAATCCTAGTAGTATCTATTGGGGGCGTGACAAAGATTTCCTAAATCTTAGTCACTAAAAATGATAGTAAAGTCTAATCCTGCTAGTATTTATTTAAGGGCATGACAAAGACTTTCTAAATCTTAGTCACTAAAAATGATGGTAAAGTCTAATCCTGCTAGTATTTATTGTGGGCATGACAAAGACTTCCTAAATCTTAGTCACTAGAAATGATAATAAAGTCTAATCCTGCTAGTATTTATTGAGGACATGACAAAGACTTCCTAAATCTTAGTCATTAAAAATGATGGTAAAGTATAATCCTGCCAGTATTTATTGAGGGCATGACAAAGACTTTCTAAATCTTAGTCACTAAAAATGATGGTAAAGTCTAATCCTGCTAGTATTTATTGGGGGCGTAACAAAGACTTTCTAAATCTTAGTCACTAATAATGATGGTAAAGTCTAATCCTGCTAGTATTTATTGAGGGCATAACAAAGACTTCCTAAATCTTAGTCACTCAAATTGATGGTAAAGTCTAATCCTGCATTCCTGCTAGTGGCATAGACACTTTAAAAACAATGGCTTTAAAAACGAAAATACCAAGGTCGCTCTGTAATACATCACAAAATGAAATATGCAAATTGTGCCAAATATCTATAAATGCTGTAATTGTTTAACCATTTTCTATAAAATGTTTTGCTACTATGACAGTATAATAGTTTTCAACTGTTTAATAGGTTTTAAAGGAAAGGTAAATTTATAAATGAACGCCGTCGTGTTGGGAACGTCACTTCCGGTTTTCAATTTTTTATTGCGAGAAATCTGTGATGTTATCGATAACACATGTTGGCCTTAATGTTCGGTCCTGCGGATAAGTAATCGATAATATCGCATAATTTCTCGCAATCAATAGGCAAAATTGAAAACCGGAAATGATACTACCACGGTGGCGTTGACTTCTGAATATATTAATGGGACGATAACTTTCCTTTAAAGCAATTCAGCTTATGTTGCCTCAGGCCCTCTATAGACCTTTAACATAATAACTTTGGTGTAACTTTTGAATGTTTGGTTTGTTGATGTTTAACGGCACTGCGACAGTCAGAGTCAAATATACCAAGCTTTAAACAACATTTAAACTATTTTAAGTATGATAATTCAAACCACTTAAATGACTTAAGCACTAAGTATCTTAACCCAATCAGAAATCTATGTAACAGATCACAGATGCAATGTATTTCCCAAATATATTTGATGAGCCTGTGCGTGACTTTTTCAGAGATATAAGGAATCGGTACCGAGAATTCAAACCGCTCACACATCTCCCAATCTCCGACGCATATCTGTCAACTCTCACCAGCCATGCCAGCTCACGGTTTCACCGTGAAATTCACGGTTTCCGATATCATCTTCAAATCTCACGGTAATTTCCGATTTTCCTTACTTGTTAACCGTCTAGTTGGTTGGTTGGTTTTGCCAAGGTTTGTAACGTCCCAACAGATAACGTCCCGACAGATTGGAGTATTTATTTCAAGACACCCACGGTTGTTTAATTAACCAGTCATGGAGCACTGGTTGGAGACCCGCCGGGAATCGAACCCAGGACGCTAGATTAGAAAGCTGAAGCTTTACCGCACTGCCACGAAGGTCTCTTCTACAGTCTGATTTCACTTCGAGTTAATCAACACCTTGAGTCCCATACATGAGTGGAACAAAATGCAGGCTTGAGGAACCAATCTCAGGTTTTGTTGTTGTTTGAAAATGTCCAGGTTAACAAATTGTCAGGTTGACAGGTCTGCTGACGTCTGGGTTACCGCACTGCCACGAAGGTCTCTTCTACAGTCTGATTTCACTTCGAGTTAATCAACACCTTGAGTCCCATACATGAGTGGAACAAAATGTACTTCTCCAGGCTTGAGGAACCAATCTCCAGGTTTTTTGTTGTTGTGAAAATGTCCAGGTTAACAAATTGTCAGGTTGACAGGTCTGCTGACGTCTGGGTCCTACTAAAACGAATGACAATTAACTTGCACAGTGAGAGAGAGAGTTGAACACACAATTACAATGACGGGGTCGTCGCCTGCGTATTCGGTTATGATAGTACAAATGCTATCACGAAACGCTTAATACGACCCGGACGAGAACACAGGTACGACGTACGGACAGACATGACATCGACAACCAAGTCAATATCCACGGCCTTTGATAACCAGTTGTGGTGCACTGGCGTGTCTACCCACCCCAGGATTGAAGCCGGGGCCTCGTGGTCTGTAGACAGGTATGATAACCGCTACACCACAGTAGGTAGATAGTTGCACTTGCACAGTGCGAAAGACAGTACCTTTTATATGCAAAAAAAAGAATGAAAAAACTCAACCGAATGACAGCAAGGGTCCTACTAAAACGAACGACATCTTAACCTAACCATAACTTAACCTTATTTTGTCGTTCGTTTTCGTTTGTAACTCAATTGTCATTCCGCTTTTCAAAACAATGGACTGTCATTGGGATACTTTGGACTGTGTGTGTGTAATGTGGGTCTGCAACGCAACCAGTGAGTACCCAACTGGTTATCAAAGGCCGTGGCCGTCTTGATATAATGTCCAGCACTTAATGTTTTCGGGACGTTAAACCTTGCTATGCTACGCTACGCTATATTGTCATTCATGTCATTTATATTACAAACACTGGAACCTGTCGCCCCTCCGGAATTCTACAAAGGCTTTAATAAAAAGAAAGCAAGTTCCCATCATAAAAAATAACAATAATAATAATCAGAATGTCTCCACAAATTCATTAACTTGGCTCCATAACTGCAACAAATGTAAGATTGCAATCAAAAATGAACTTTCTTGAAATGGTGATATAGGCCTAAGTATTGAAGTGCAGGCAGTGGCGTAGCTAGACTTTAAGTTTATTGCGGGAGGGGAAGGGGGTGTAAAAATTTCAAAATTGTCTTCTCCATAATAATTACTTCAGTTTCAAAACTATGCATAAAATTGTTAAGATTTTTTGCAGTAACACAAGCATATTTTCTATTTTTACCAAACAAGGGCATCAGTGAAACGGATGAGGACAAGGGACATTCCCCCTATGTACGATAATGCATTGTTACTCACTTTCCCCTTTCACAGTTTCATACCAAAAAAAATGCAAGGGTGATATTTGACTGAGGGTTTATCTGAAGTTTATCTTATATGAACGAGGCAATGGTGAAGAAAACATTCAAAAATCTTATTTCGTTAAGGCTGTAAAGGAGATTTTCATGTTTAAAGCTCTGTCTTATCTGTGTAGAAATGACTGGCGTAGTAAGTCTACTGTGGAAGGTTGGCGCCATTATCCTCACATTCTTAACAATTGTAAATGTGTTTTTTTTTTAATTTAAACTTTTTTACTATTTGAATTATTTTTCTTCTTCTGTGGTAAATAATAATTACCCTTACTATATTCTGTTTTATTACTTTCCCGAGATTAATAATGGTTTTTAACTACAAAATTGCAGGACAAAATATGATAGAATACATAAAGACTGTGAGGAATCTGAGGCTATGATATCACAACTTAGTCTGATATAAGTCGTTTCTACACAAATGATACCAAACTTTAAACAATATCTCCTTAACGGAAAAGGATTTTTGAATACTTTCTTCACCATTTTCAGATTTTGTTTAAGTCCTCTTTCCGTCTAAGATGGACTTACTTGACCCCTGGTTTATTATGGACATAAGCGTCCATCTCTTTCTCCGGCAACGATATTCTGCCGCCCTCGCTATCATTGATACACAGTGGCGCAACAATAAGGTGGGAAGGATATGGAAACCTCATGGGCCCAGAGCTTTGGGGGCTCCGAAAAATGACACTTTGGTATGTTTGTTATAGAGTCCCGCACGATAAATTACCTATTGACCTCAGGACTCAGCACCATGTACTGTTGATACAACTGCCCTGTTGCACCATCCGCCACCCCTTCCCCACAAAATCCGCCACTGCCCATCCAACTCGTAAACTGTATTGAACTAACAAACCGTTTTTTGGTTGTGGATCATTTGCTGTTTTTCTATCTGAATCACTTCAGTTTGGTGCCCTTTCTCTGCTTGATGTTTTTCTTTAAGTTGTTTTACCATAATTTCTCCAAGAGTTTTCTCCTTATCTACGAGAAGAGAAAACACAGAGTCAGTGAGATATAGTTATGTTTCATGTTGTGAATAAAAGACAAGCCCGCTAATTCCGGAGGCAGAGTCATCTGGTCATCAAGTTATAACTTCGGGCTCATCTAATAACATGCATTACAATTTGGTAACATGTGTAGCATGGACCGGCGAGAGAGAGAGAGAGCAAGGGGGAAGGAAGGGGGGGGGGGGTTGAAGAGAAGCAGACCGCCAATTAATTTTCAATTAGGCCTTTACCTCTTTTGGGGGGTAGGGGTGGGGGTGTGAAGAGAAGCAGACCGACAATTAATTTTCAATTAGGCCTTTACCTCTTTTCCCGATAGGCAGTTGCCAGCATTGTTCCTGACCCTCCCAAAATCTTAAACCTGCATGTGTTGGGGCTCCGTGTATCAGTGCCATAGACAGAAGCCACCAGGGACATGGGCACTGGCCACATTCAAGTTCTCCCATTGAAATAACGTTGGTGAATGATTGAAAGATAATTATGTTTCTCTTTGTGATGCCATGATTAAAATTTGAAGAATTTATTTTGTTTTTGATCTATCAACCACGTATTACACTTCAAAATGCTGCGAAATGGTCAATTTTTAACCGATTGTGATAAATCTTTTTGCCATTACCATGGTTGATATAATAATTTTCTTCCAATTATCTAGCAAGCGCTCAAAGTGATAGATTAAAAAAAATGTGTTTCTTTAACGAGAAATTATCAAGTCCTTTGTAACTTTTTAGCTCTTTGCTTTTAAGTAAAGTTGGGTTATACAAAGTATTTTTTCCATCTGTTCATATGTATAGTAAAATGCAAAGGTAATCAGAAAATAAGAATTAATTCTTAGAAGTGAGCTGGGTCTAAGTGAAGGATTCATTTTAAAGATTTACTTAAGGATATTGAGTTGTCTTCATCTGATGACATCACAAAGTTCTAAAAGCTTGAAACTTTGATTGATCATAACTTGAAAAGTACACAAGATTTTTTTAAGATTTCAAGGGCATTTTTCTCAGAATGTAACGTTCTTTCACATATGTAAAAACTGTAACATGTCACTAGACATTTAACGAAGAAATGCATTGCGTACCCCTTGGTTATGTCGCTAATCTTACCTTTTAACTTGTTGTGTTTTTCTAATAAGAATTTGTTAACTTTCTCGTTCATCTCAGCTTGCTGTGTCTCTTCATATATCCTCAATTCCTCCTTCCAATCTGCGGCTTGTTTTTCTTTAAATTCTTTGGCTTCCTCGGCTTTCATCTTATTTAACTCTTCTTTCCTTAATCGTGCTTCATGCTTTGGTAAATGTTTTAAGTCAACTCTATCGGACTTTTGTTTCTCTTTGAATTGTTTTTCTTCTTTTTGCTGTGGTATAGAATATTAGTAAAATGCAAAGAAAAAATATTAAAAAAATTGAAATTTTCATAATCATTCTAAAATTCTTTAAATGCTGTATTTTAAACATAATTGATTTGTCTTCTGCATTCAGTTTATACTGCATCACAAATTTCGCGCATTTCAAGTATCGAAATTTTATCTATCAGTCTAGACCACAACTTCACCAGCTGTTACCAAAAACTGTATGCTTGGGGAGGAAGAGGAACAGAGGACAGGCGGAGTCTCCCCGTGGTCAAAACGGATATTGCTTCACCCTAGCTTACTTCGCCACCGGTCTCCCCCTCCCCTTACTCCCCCCCCCACCCCTCCCCCTTCATCCACCTCGCTAACGAAGCTGAACGTTTCTTCCGATTCGTTTTGTATGTTTCTTCAAAAGATATGTGCTTTATTTGTATTTCTAAACTTCCGCCTGAAAATAAAGGGGGGACACAGAGCATGGAGAATCTAAGTGTGTATGAGACCTTAAGTGTGTGGGTAATGAGATCTAAAGCGTTTGGGTAAGGTTCCTCTATCCCTTGGGCTTACGTCGGGCCCGTAGCCATGCCCCCCCCCCCCCCCCCCCCCAAAAAAAAAAAAAAAAAAACTTTAAAATTATACAAATAATAAATAATAATAATAATAATAATAATAATAATAATAATAATAATAATAATAATAATAATAATAATAATAATAGTAATAATAATAATAATAATAATAATAATAATAATAATAATAATAATAATAATAATAATAATAATAATAATAATAATAATAATAATGATAATAATAATAATAATAATAATAATGATAATAATAATAATAATAATAATAATAATAATAATAATAATAATAATAATAATAATAATAATAATAATAATAATAATAATAATAATAATAATAATAATAATAATAATAATAATAATAATAATAATCATATTGATAATAATAATGATAATGATAATAATAATATATTTTTTCATCTCATTTAATTTCTTTCAGTGAAGTGAAACATGTACAGAATAGCAATTTGATTTGCAATAATTATAACATTAATGTATATGTACAGAAATGATGCATGCATATATATATAACAACCTCGAGTAAAGCAATTAATAACATTACATGAATATTAACAAAAAAAGAGTATGTTGAATCAATCGCAATTTGGTTTACAGTAAGCATAGCAATTAGTATATACATAAATTAACTTTACGGGTACCCAAGTGAAGTATTCAACCATGGAGGTTCAACTATGCTTACGTATAAACGTTGGCTACCTCGCAATACACAAAAAAGAAAGAATTATATTTAAAACGTTGATTACAATGCCTATGTGCTCGGTTGAACCATGGAGCTATTAACTGAGATTGTACTGAATAGTAATGTACACCGTTGAGCCTACTAAAAAGACGACATACAGCAATAAGCACTGTCTGTGCAGACTCATATAAAGATACTAAGGGACCGAAAACGGAAGAAAAATAAAAAACAACAACAGTGAGGCGATGAAGCAAAGCCAACATGTGGTAAGTGGCTTTTTACAATAAAAAGTTCAAATCTTCTTACAGCATGGAGATCTAGTCACATATCTTCATGGTAACAGATAAGTACAGTAACTACACAAAATAGCCTTAACTGGAAAAGGATGACTTGTATTGAAGTGTGTTGACTATTGCAAAACAGATAAATAAAAAAATTTCAAATAATATAAAAAATGGTATTGGGACAAAGGAACCCAAAAAACACCTAAAGAACCTTAAGTAAAAAGGTTACAATAGGTTAGTGCCTAAACAGCACCAAGGACACAAAAAGGGGGAAACCACCCTAGAACCCCAGACCCTATGTGTCAAGGGATTCAGAGGCCAATGTGTTAACTACAGCACCTAGGACAAAAAAGAATAGACCCCCCCCCCCCTTAATAGTAATGATATAATAATAATAATATAATTATAATAATAATAATAATAATAATAATAATAATAATAATAATAATAATAATAATAATAATAATAATAATAATAATGATAA
>JAIGNY010001519.1:125000-250000 GCA_020152595.1 Chiridota heheva
ACAAAAAATGCTCAATATTTATGTTTTTCAAAAAATTTCCGGTGGAAAACATGGTTTGATTTAGTTGGTTTGGTTTGTTGATGTTTAACGGCACTGCGACAGTCAGAGCATGGAGTTATTAGCTGTAAGCTCCATGGTCAGAGTCAAATGTGCCAAGAGGGTCTTAAAAACTAAGGTGCAAGACTTAGGACGGGGAGAGGAAAAGGAGATAGGAAGGAGAGAAAACATTTGCAAAATAATTATTCGGAAATATCGCAAAAAGTAGATCAAGAATCATACAATTTTACCGCCTTTTCTAAATGGAAAAAAGGATAGTAATGACGCTAAAATGAAAAGAGATTTTTCTGGGTCAAGAAAGGGTTAAAAAGGGAGGTGGGGGTGGAGGTGCAAGGGATGGTTAAACAATTGCTTCTCCAGTAAGTATGGTGTATATTCTTACCGTCTGTTCGCTCCTATGCCTCTTCTCAAGTTGATCCATCTCAATTTTGATCCTGTTCTTTAAGGCCGAAAGCTCTTTCGCCTCGCCCAGATGTAGCTTCTTAAGATCCGCCAAGTCATACTTCATGCTATAATAGAAACAAAATGTCATCTTGTTAAAATGGTCAGGGTGAATTTTTTAATCTGTTACGTCATTGCAAACTTTTACAGTCCGGAAAGTTTTGGGTGTTAAAGCCCACTTTACATGATGTAACGATGTTAAAGGGCCCAAAACACTGACACAAATGGGCCCACAGACAGACATACAAAATACTGAGGTCAATCAGAAAATACATTTTCCAGTGTCCCCAAGGGACAACATATCCGATTTGATTCAACAAATTGAGTAAGTTCAGATTGGTCAGTTGTTGTGGTGGTCACCGGCAAATGCTCCTGCATCACTGATTTTTGATGTGGTGCTTTTTGATTATTTTGCAACTTTTATTGGTGCCAATTTGAGGGACACAGACGATACGCATTTGGATCTACATGAGGTTGAGAAGGGCAGGTAAACGTCACGGGTCCAGAATTTTTTTCATATTTCATGGGTCCAAAGCAATATCATTGTGGATATTTGAATATGGGGCACCAATTATGCAACCAAACGCCAATTTTCGACATTCAGCAATTGGTAGTATACCTGGGTAAGGATATAATTAATCTTCATTAGGCATCAAATCACTTTTACCCCTTTTTTACACTCCTGCACGCACTTCCTCTTTCGATCTCATAATCCTGGCTCTTAGCCCCGTACATCTCTCAGACTACTCCTGTTTTCTTTTCTTCCTACCTCTAAAATGATCTAACCGCTCAGGCACAATTTGACGCTCGCTGTCGTGGTGCCGTTGAGACCTCATCAAATAATCAAGCAAACAAACAAACATCCCAATCAATTCAAACATGTCAATCAACGATCCAGACTTAGCCAGTTAGAGATGTATTCGTAAGAATTTTTGGATTTGCCGTCGTAAGTGACAAAAACGTCATTTAATCCGAGCGCGCCTGTATTACATGGTAAACGGATAGATCAACCATTGACCCGTTGTCGGGTTGAGATGCTTTAGGGACTGGACCGTCACATGACTAGAGAGGGTCTAGGGATGCTAAAGTATACATCAGAATTATGAAAATATGCCCATTCGGTGAGGATCTTCGGAGGCTCGGGCCTGGGAGCCCATATGTCATTGGCACAGCCACGGCACCTGCCGCCTTGACCTTTATCGCACTTGAACAATGCTTGGAGAATAAGTGCCCTCCGATGCACGACGGCAAGCAAGAAAAGAAGTGGCCCATTTAATTACCCATTTTTCTAGCCCGGGCCTCAGTCTTTTAATATCTTCCAGTTTAAGTCGCCCCGTATAATAATATTGCATGGAAATAGAAAGACAAATGAATAAATGAAATTGGCACGTATTGAAGTGTTTTAGATCCTAATTAGCATTTGTGTTTAAGTTCAAAGGCACTTGTTATGTCGGGCCAGTGACTCCGCCGGGAGTTGCCAAAGTAGCAGAAATGGCAACTCTCTGATCGGAGTACGTATTCAAATGGTTAAAAGAGTTTTCTAGCAAAATAACTGAAAAATGTATCTTGCTTACCCGAGATTATCCACACTGTTATTCATGGATTCAACGCTTCTGTGTTTAGCGATACTTACATCCTCTTTAAGCACACATACACAACCGGAGTATTTTGCATCAATAAAGCCTTTGTCCGATCCAGCTTTTATCAAAGAAATTTTATTTCTCTTTACAATGCGAGAGGAATTGGGAATCATGATCGATCGATAAGCCCAAAGAATGGGTATCATTTACCCTACACGAAAAGTGGAGTGATTTCCCTTAAAGCCAGAGGTCAGCAGGCGGGATATCGCAAGAACAAATGAGAGATTGCTCCCCAGGCAGCAGTCAAAAAGAATATGCACAAATGGTTGCAATAGTTGAACAAACCAAATCAGGGAAAATCGAACAATTGGTGGACATGTATAATGTGTAGAGGTTAACAACACAAGATTGGCTGACTAGAGACTGCTTAAAACAGCTGGGTAAATAAATAGGTATAGTGGCTCCGTGATTTAGGAATCATGCTCGTATGCGAAAGGTACCGAGTTCAATTCTCATCTCGAGCGCTGCATTGTGTCCTTAAACAAGACGCTTTACTTGCTTCAGTCCACTCAGCTCTTAAATGAGTACCAGCACAGCTTGGGAGTTAATCTGCGATGGACTGGTGTCCTGTCCAGGGGCAATCATGTACCCCTTTTAGCTTACGCTAGAGAAACCGGAGATTGGCACCGGCCTGATGGGCCTTCATGACTTGAGTATGGATTTAAAGGATTAGTTCAGTGGTCAAGCATGTCCATCTTATATGAAAGAGGACTTCAAACATGTCAAAAGAAACAAAATGGTGTAGAGTCTTGCTTGACCCTTCAACTAATCTTTTTAACTATTTCTAAACTGAATAAAGAACAGGTTCGAGCCAGAAAGTGTGTGTGTCGGATGGGGGGTTCGAGCCAGGAAGTGTGTGTGTGTGTGCGGGGGGAGGGGGGGGGGCATGAATCGGAGCAACATAATTGTCCAATTTTGACCGTAACATGATCAAATGTGTGCCGAACTAACTTTGGTCAAAATTGAGCAACAATATGGTCCTTCAATTTTGACCAAAGCTGGTTCGGTGAAGAGTTTAGGGTCAAATTTAACCATTTCTATTTTTAGAGTGAAGTTTGCAAGAGTCTCTGTGCAAAGGACCTAAGAATGGGCAAATAAATGCATATGTGAACTGCCAGCAGGAGTGACGTCATTAAACTCAGTGAACATCCCGGGCCCTCTCCCCTATTGCCAATATAACTACAAAACCGAATAATAATCATGTCGGAGGCCGCAATAATCTGGTCAAAATGTTGAAGTAAACCTTCAAGTTAGTGGAATTATGAAATTTCAATAAAAAAGCAATTTCTGTCACCTCACCTCCTTGAATCACTCAACGTTCGAGGGATAACCTCCTCCAATGGGCGCAAATCAGCCGTTTCAGTGATTTCTGGTATTTTCGTCTGTCCGTCGATATCTTCGACACTGTGGAAAACAAACCCAACAACAATTGTGACCAAGTCAGCGACAAAGTAAAAGGTTATAACCAGTAACTCCGAATATGGATCATAACAATGTGAGAATTTGGAATTAAGATATGATGATCAGGTAACTGCGTTCAATGTCGACGCAAGGAAAAGAGGGAATTCGCCTCCATGAGAATGCTTTTTTCGCAATCAAAATTAGTCCCATACTGATTTATTAACAGTGGCACGGGGTCATTTGCCTCTCAAACAGCAAAAATGTAAGGGGTCAGTCAGAAAGTGGCTCACCAAGATCCCTAGGACCCGCTCACCTACTTTGTGCACTGTGTAGTCTAAAGTTATGGCTGAATCCCCCACTTTTTAGATGTGCCCCATAGGGTAAGAGGGTAAATTACCCCATCGCTGAAGAACTTTGCAAAATTGGGTCAAGATTGATGGATGAAGGGTCCAAAAGGTATCTCGCCCTTTAGAGGCCAACAGTTAAAGTCCCCCCAAAGCTTGACTATACTTTGCCTATAGGGGAATAGGTTAGGGCTGCTTGATTAATTCTCCACTGCAGTTTCATACTTAGATATTATCCGTCTACCTCTTCCAGTTCAGTTGGTATAAAGATAACTGTATTTGTGCGTATTTCACTATCTACCTACTGTGGTGTAGCGGTTGTCATACCTGTCTACAGACCACGAGGCCCTGGGTTCAAGCCTGGGTTGGGTAGACACGCCAGTGTACCACAACTGGTTATCAAAGGCCGTGGACATTGACTTGGTTGTCGATGTTATGTCTGTCTGTACGTCGTACCTGTGTTCTTGTCCGGGTCGTATTAAGCGTTTCGTGATAGCATTGTTACTATCATAACCGAATACGCAGGCGACGACCCCGTCATTGTAATTGTGTGTTCACTCGTCGTCGCGTACTTTACTCAGTGACGCAGAGTGGCGTAGCTAGTGCCATACGGGGGATGGGGTGGGGGAGTAAATTTTTTTAGGGGCGACTGCCGGGGGGTGGGCGTGGGGGCGAGTAGGGCCCGCTATGGTATATAGGTATAATGACATATTTTTTCACGGGCTCCCTAATAGGGCCCAAGCTGGGCTTTTTTTAGGGGCGACTGCCTCACTTATTGACGCCACTGATTTCACTGGGACATGCTGACATATATATGACATTACCCCCTCCCCCAGATTTTTTTTTATTATTGCACCTCAACTTACTGTCCTTGTGTATATTTTCGTTCCACCAGATGGCAATTTTAAACATACTACCTGGAACAAGTCAACTCGCTCCTTGCATTACTTCAACCCCAAAATAATTATCAAGTCCCACAGGATTTTCCCTATACCCGGCTCTAATCTTACCTCTCTGTTTGGAAAGACACTCTTTTCTTTGTTTTATTCCCAGCCATTGTTCAAATGCAGAAGATCCCTAGATAGAAAGAATACACAATCTACAAAAGAACAAAAGAATTAAATTTTCCTGAATTGTTTTTAGACAAGATGAAATGCGATTTCAAACACTCTGGGTTCATTTTTTTTTAATTCTAGGCCACGTCGCCTACTTAAGTGTTCAATGTTCCGAAAAATGACAAAACCCCTTTTGAAAATGAAAAGGGCCCCTCAATTACTACCAAAGGTGCAATAACTGGTGGAATGTGCACACTCACATGTACAAAAGGACCCCTTTCAAAGTGACATGCCCCTTAATTACTGACCCAGTAGTAGGAAAGTGCCGACTTTTGTCAGTTCCATGTACGGGAGGAATGTGTCCCCATTGGAAAAGTGTCCTTCCTAAATATGAAGTGCCATTTTACTTTACTTTGTTGTTTTGGGGTCACTTATCTTATCTACAGATTAGGATGGGCAACATGACTTGGGAAGTGTACCATAAGAGGTTCGTGCCCCCACTTTTCGAAAGCTTGCTACCTCCCTGGGGGGAGAGTTGTCCTGTCCCCACTTTGTGAAGGAGAATTAAAACCCTGGTTAAATAAATATTACAGCAGTCCTGGTCTTTGATATCATATAAAACGTCTGGTATTAATCATTGTGAATAAATTATTCACAGGGTAACATGGCAAGTTAAACCCTTTCCAGGGCAATGGAGAACCATAAGTCTGGTTCCTTTCCCCAGTTTCTGTGGTGGAATAGTGCAACACTTAATCATTATTGGGGAAATATCTTTAAACAGGTTAAGTCATCCCGGTACTTACTAGAAGGCCATTTAGGGTACATGCATTCGTGTTATACAATACTACTTGGTCATTCGGGCAGTACCAATGGTAAGAAACATTGGCAATACTGTATAGGCCATATGCTTAGTGCTTGTTGTTCATCCGGTAAGTAATAGCACATTTGTTCTGTCGTTTGGGCAATATAAAACATTCGGGCATGCAGAGCCATGAATCCCAGGGAGGTTCCCTTATACCTTTTGGCGGGGTAACAAAAACGAGGTGCACTGCTTCGGAAAAACAACATTTGCTGCCTTTAATTGCGTGGATTCAAGATGTTCATCTTCGTTAAATGTTGACCTCTGTTGGTGGGGAAGGGGGGGGGGGGGTATTGGGAGGGGTGGGAAGGGGGAGTTTGTAGCGATCCATCCGATCATTTCGGAGAGTCGCGTCATTCGTGAACTTCTTGTTGGTCTATATATAGTTTGAGACGCCATTTTGTTGATAAAAAACCAAGTCTAATATAGATACAAACATCAAAATAATGACAGACACTTACCGACAGACGGGTTTCACTTGTCCTTTTAGAAGCCATCCACTTAAAAACCCGAAGATGGTAATTTCATTTGATATCTTTAATCTTTAATCCACATAACCTATTTCAGATCAAGAACAAAAAAAATCTGCGGTTTATTCCACCCGTTGATAAGACCATCTGAACATTAACACTTTTGTTTGATACATTACTAATGTGCACGTCTAACAGAGCTACCTACCGGCTTGATACATTATTAGTACCCGGTTATATATTCATATTTATATATACTAATTTCATATTTCCCGACTAATGATTTCCCGACTAATGATGATGTACTTTGAACTTCTTCGGTTGTTTTCGTAGGAATTCATATTTGCGTTTGTGATATATATGTATATATATATATACGATTGTAAGAACCCCGCGTGAGAACACTCCTCCATTTGGTAAATAAAAGACTTAGCTCAAAGGTAGACCTACACCTCGGAATTGTATCAAATGTAATTATATCACAAACAACGTTTGTACAATCTGTATCAAATAAATCAACGAATTTTGACAAATGCGTTCCATCATTTTGCAATGATCCGAATTATTCAGTCTGCAAAAGCAATTACAATTAAACTTCCGCGTTACCTACACGGGATAAGTATCCAACAGCTCATGTGGGTAGTGTTTAAATATGGGGTGTTGGGGAGAGGGGAGGGGGTTCCAAGCGTTGCTGATATTACCTGTTGAATTACATTTGGGAAATTCGGACTTCATTGACGAAAATAAAACTCAAGCATGAAGAATAGGTCTACTGAGATTCTCCCATTCATTTCACAACTGTACATGGCAGGGTGGGGGAGGGGGAGGGGGGAAGGGGTGGGGGGAGAGTAACCAAGTGGTCATCACTATTTCATCCATATTAACTCAATGTGAGCCCAATTGCTCCAATATTATTTATATATTATTTATACAGTTGATTGTACACAACCCACTCCTTGGGTTCTCAATATTGACTTTTACTATTTTTCTTGCAACAGTGCAACCACGTCGAGTGGGATTGGGGGACACCAAAGCAATTTTTTGTGATTTTGGTCACAATTTGGAGTGGAGGGGAGATAAGGGCAATGGAGAGGGGCGATAAGGGCAGTGGAGGGGTGATAAGGGCGGTCAGTGGAGGGGCGATAAGGGCAGTCAGTGGAGAGGCGATAAGAGCAGTCAGTGGAGGGGCGATAAGGGCAGTGGAGGGGCCATAAGGGCAGTGGAGGGGTCATAAGGGCGGTCAGTGGAGGGGCGATAAGGGCAGTCAGTGGAGGGGCGATAAGGGCAGTCAGTGGAGGGGCAATAAGGGCAGTCAGTGGAGGGGCGATAAGGGCAGTCAGTGGAGGGGCATAAGGGCAGTGGAGGGGCGATAAGGGCAGTGGAGGGGTGATAAGGGCGGTCAGTGGAGGGGCGATAAGGGCAGTCAGTGGAGGGGCGATAAGGGCAGTCAGTGGAGGGCGATAAGGGCAGTCAGTGGAGGGCGATAAGGGCAGTCAGTGGAGGGGCGATAAGGGCAGTGGAGGGGTGATAAGGGCGGTCAGTGGAGGGGCGATAAGGGCAGTCAGTGGAGGGGCGATAAGGGCAGCCAGTGGAGGGCGATAAAGGCAGTCAGTGGAGGGCGATAAAGGCAGTCAGTGGAGGGCGATAAAGGCAGTCAGTGGAGGGGTGATAAGGGCAGTGGAGGGGCGATAAGGGCAGTCAATGGAGGGCGATAAGGGCAGTGGAGGGGTGATAAGGGCAGTCAGTGGAGGGGCGATAAGAGCAGTGGAGGGGCGATAAAGGCAGTCAGTGGAGGGCGATAAAGGCAGTTAGTGGAGGGGCGATAAAGGCAGTCAGTGGCGGGCGATAAAGGCAGTCAGTGGAGGGGCGATAAGGGCAGTGGAGGGGCCACAAGGGCAGTGGAGGGGTCATAAGGGCAGTGGAGGAGCCATAAGGGCAGTGGAGGGGCCATAAGGGCAGTGGAGGGGTCATAAGGGCAGTGGAGGAGCCATAAGGGCAGTGGAGGGGTCATAAGGGCAGTGGAGGGCGATAAGGGCAGTTAGTGGAGGGCGATAAGGGCAGTCAGTGGAGGGCGATAAAGGCAGTCAGTGGAGAGGCGATAAGGGCAGTCAGTGGATGGCGATAAGGGCAGTCAGTGGAGGGCGATAAAGGCAGTCAGTGGAGGGCGATAAAGGCAGTCAGTGGAGGGCGATAAGGGCGGTCAGTGGAGAGGCGATAAGGGCAGTCAGTGGAGAGGCGATAAGGGCAGTCAGTGGAGGGCGATAAGGGCAGTCAGTGGAGGGGCAATAAGGGCAGTGGAGGGGCGATAAGGGCAGTGGAGAGGCGATAAGGGGTCAGTGGAGAGGCGATAAGGGCAGTCAGTGGAGGCGATAGTGGAGAGGCGATAAGGGCAGTCAGTGGAGAGGCGATAAGGGCAGTCAGTGGAGGGGCAATAAGGGCAGTGGAGGGGCAATAAGGGCAGTGGAGGGCGATACGGGCGGTCAGTGGAGAGGCGATAAGGGCAGTCAGTGGAGAGGCGATAAGGGCAGTCAGTGGAGGGCGATAAGGGCGGTCAGTGGAGAGGCGATAAGGGCAGTCAGTGGAGGGGCGATAAGGGCGGTGGAGGGCGATAAGGGGGCAGTGGAGGGGCGATAAGGGCAGTCAGTGGAGGGCGATAAGGGCAGTCAGTGGAGGGCGATAAGGGCAGTCAGTGGAGGGCGATAAGGGCAGTCAGTGGAGGGGCAATAAGGGCAGTGGAGGGGCCATAAGGGCAGTGGAGGGGTCATAAGGGCAGTGGAGGAGCCATAAGGGCAGTGGAGGGGCCATAAGGGCAGTGGAGGGGTCATAAGGGCAGTGGAGGAGCCATAAGGGCAGTGGAGGGGTCATAAGGGCAGTGGAGGGCGATAAGGGCAGTTAGTGGAGGGCGATAAGGGCAGTCAGTGGAGGGCGATAAAGGCAGTCAGTGGAGAGGCGATAAGGGCAGTCAGTGGATGGCGATAAGGGCAGTCAGTGGAGGGCGATAAAGGCAGTCAGTGGAGGGGCGATAAGGGCAGTCAGTGGAGGGCTATAAGGGCAGTCAGTGGAGGGCGATAAGGGCAGTCAGTGGAGGGGCGATAAGGGCAGTGGAGGGGTGATCAGGGCGGTCAGTGGAGGGCGATAAGGGCAGTCAGTGGAGGGCGATAAGGGCAGTCAGTGGAGGGCGATAAAGGCAGTCAGTGGAGGGCGATAAAGGCAGTCAGTGGAGGGCGATAAAGGCAGTCAGTGGAGGGGTGATAAGGGCAGTGGAGCAGTCAGTGGCGGGCGATAATTGCAGTCAGTGGAGGGCGATAAGGGCAGTGGAGGGGCCACAAGGGCAGTGGAGGGGTCATAAGGGCAGTGGAGGAGCCATAAGGGCAGTGGAGGGGCCATAAGGGCAGTGGAGGGGTCATAAGGGCAGTGGAGGAGCCATAAGGGCAGTGGAGGGGTCACAAGGGCAGTGGAGGGCGATAAGGGCAGTTAGTGGAGGGCGATAAGGGCAGTCAGTGGAGGGCGATAAAGGCAGTCAGTGGGAGGCGATAAGGGCAGTCAGTGGATGGCGATAAGGGCAGTCAGTGGAGGGCGATAAAGGCAGTCAGTGGAGGGCGATAAGGGCAGTCAGTGGAGGGCGATAAGGGCGGTCAGTGGAGGCGATAAGGGCAGTCAGTGGAGAGGCGATAAGGGCAGTCAGTGGAGGGCGATAAGGGCAGTCAGTGGAGGGCAATAAGGGCAGTGGAGGGGCGATAGGGCAGTGGAGAGGCGATAAGGGCAGTCAGTGGAGAGGCGATAAGGGCAGTCAGTGGAGGGCGATAAGGGCGGTCAGTGGAGAGGCGATAAGGGCAGTCAGTGGAGGGGCAATAAGGGCGGTGGAGGGGCGATAAGAGCAGTGGAGAGGCGATAAGGGCAGTCAGTGGAGAGGCGATAAGGGCAGTCAGTGGAGGGCGATAAGGGCAGTCAGTGGAGAGGCGATAGGCAGTCAGTGGAGGGGGCACATAAGGGCAGTGGAGGGGCACAAGGGCAGTGGAGGGCGATAAGGGCGGTCAGTGGAGAGGCGATAAGGGCAGTCAGTGAGAGGCGATAGGGCAGTCAGTGGAGGGCGATAAGGGCAGTCAGTGGAGGGGCAATAAGGGCAGTGGAGGGCAATAAGGGCAGTGGAGGGCGATAATGGCTGTCAGTGGAGAGGCGATAAGGGCAGTCAGTGGAGAGGCGATAAGGGCAGTCAGTGGAGGGCGATAAGGGCAGTCAGTGGAGGGGCAATAAGGGCAGTGGAGGGGCGATAAGGGCAGTGGAGGGGTGATAAGGGCGGTCAGTGGAGGGGCGATAAGGGCAGTCAGTGGAGGGGCGATAAGGGCAGTCAGTGGAGGGCGATAAGGGCAGTTAGTGGAGGGCGATAAAGGCAGTCAGTGGAGGGGGCGATAAGGGCAGTTAGTGGAGGGGCGATAAGGGCAGTCAGTGGAGGGCGATAAGGGCAGTTAGTGGAGGGCGATAAAGGCAGTCAGTGGAGGGCGATAAGGGCAGTCAGTGGAGGGCGATAAAGGCAGTCAGTGGAGGGGCGATAAGGGCAGTCAGTGGAGGGCGACAAGGGCAGTTAGTGGAGGGCGATAAAGGCAGTCAGTGGAGGGCGATAAGGGCAGTTAGTGGAGGGCGATAAGGACAGTTAGTGGAGGGCGATAAGGGCAGTTAGTGGAGGGCGATAAAGGCAGTCAGTGGAGGGCGATAAGGGCAGTCAGTGGAGGGCGATAAGGGCAGTTAGTGGAGGGCGATAAAGGCAGTTAGTGGAGGGCGATAAGGGCAGTCAGTGGAGGGGCGATAAGGGCAGTGGAGGGGCCATAAGGGCAGTGGAGGGTCATAAGGGCAGTGGAGGGGCCATAAGGGCAGTGGAGGGGCGATAAGGGCAGTGGAGGGGCCATAAGGGCAGTGGAGGGGTCATAAGGGCAGTGGAGGGGCCATAAGGGCAGTGGAGGGGTGATAAGGGCAGTGGAGGGGCGATAAGGGCAGTCAGTGGAGGGCGATAAGGGCAGTCAGTGGAGGGCGATAAGGGCAATGGAGGGGCGATAAGGGCAGTGGAGGGGCGATATCGGAAATGGAGGGGCAGAGTTGGACTGGGATAGTTTAAGGGAGTCGTGATATTGATACTATCAAATAGTTGTAGAGCCCAGGGATTCCAAAGTAGAGGGAGGGAAGGAGCACTTAGAGGCTCAGGGCAAGGGGCTACAATGGCCAGTGCAAGGCTGGGAGGGAGTGGGGGCAGAAACTCATTAGCGGAGCACTTTCTATGACTTCCACTTTAGTAAAAACATGGTAAGAAACATTCAAGGTCGCTTGTACATGGAATTGGCTGCGGCAAAAATAAAAAGCAATGGCACTTTCTATAAAAACAATATTGATAATTAGTCACATATTTTGGGAGTATCACAACCAGCATTTCAAAAGTTAGGGGGATAAGAAACCTTTCCACAAAGGGCTCTTCTTGCCTCCCATTCCTTGTGCAATGGAGGGAACACCTTTCCCCCATGTAAGTGCTGCATTGTGTTTTTTAGCAAAATACTTTACTTGCTCCAGTACACTCAGCACTGCTAGGGAGTTGACATGCAATGAACTGGTCCTGCCCAGGGGGAGTCATGAGCTCTCGTCCCCTTACATCAAGGAAACCAGTGATAAGCACCGGCCTGATGGTCCTTCATGGTCAAAGTACGGATTTAGCCAGATTGAAGAAATATTGACAACTCAATGATTTTCAGCTTTCATATATTTTTACCATCTCTCAAATTCTTGTATTTTCTCATCACAGAGAAAAGAGGAAGAAGATGAGGAAATAATCTTTATCGATTCCATAAATATAAATCTAATAAACCTAGCGAGGAATCAGCCTTTATTTACAAATTCTCCATTGATATCTATAACCATCCAAGAGATATTTCCAGGGACATACCATCAGATATCTCACCATACAGAACATAAGACTTGATATTTTACCAGATACAAAACATCAGACTTGATATCTTCTCTCCTTGTAAGATATTAGTCTTTTCCAGATACATAACAACAAACTTGATATCTTACCGAATACAAAACATCAGATTTGATATCTTAACAGATACAACACATCAGATTTGATAACTGACCAGATACAAAACACAGACTTGATATCTGACCAGATACAAAATATCAGAATTGACATCTTCCCTGTTCGGAAGGTATTTCATAATTTCCTAAGAGCTCAAAAATAGCATCAAAATACTTCCAGAAAGATTTCTTAAGGTGTAAACAAATTTCAACATGCAGTTTTCGATCAATATATGGGTCAATACTAGACACTTATGCAAATTAAGCTCTAGGAAAGTGTGCAACGCTTCTACGCCACTTTAGTAACTTTGACGTACAGAAACCAAAGTATTTATCGTACAGCAAAAATTAAAAACGTCAACTATTTTGTAACTGGCCCAACCACCTTCTATGCTATATGAATGCAATTTGTCCCAGAGGGCCAGCATAAACAACTAATAATAAAGATAAGGCCACAGTCATCCCAATGCATGCATCTCCAACCTTACATCCTAATAATATATCCCTCCACAATTCCACAAACAATACATGCCTTTGAGTCAACCACAAGCAGTCAGAGCAATTTCTTTTTCCCTTTAAGATATCATTTTCTATTTTCTAGAAATTTCAATGAATAAAAGGAAACAAATAAAAAAATAATAACAAACCTAAACATAACAAATGAAATCAGTACTTTTGTCCCAACACAATTCAAAAAGTAATACAAATTTAAAGAATACTTTATTATTCTTTGACACTTTACATAATTTGGGATGAAAATATAAACTTGTATTACTGCATTAAAAATAAACTTCCTGTAATTCCCCTTGCCCGGAATCTTACATTTCTAAACTTTAATCATTTGATGTATTTGGTAATATTTACAACCTTTAGTTTTAAAAAAATCAAATAAAAAATGAAAATATAGAATACATTCAGAATTGTTTTGGCCTTGCCACGACTCATGAAGACACATCATCATTTGATCTATTTTGTATATTTCCATCAGTCTTAAACCTGATGAAAAAAGTCTGAATAAACTTCAACAAATACAAAAACTTGTAATTGTAATCAGAAAATGAATTTATTACACCACCAAACGAAGACAGCATGGCAAATCTTAGAGGTGGTGGATTAAACCGAGGCTGTAGCTAGAAGGGGCATTGAATCCTGTCCACCAACAATGCGATTCAAAATTTTGATACCAGATCGGCTGCATAGATATGAACAATATTACTGCACCCACCTATGGTCACCAGCTGCTGAATCATGGTCACCAGCTGCTGAATCATGGTCACCAGCTGCTGATAAATGAACCATGGTCACTAGCTGCTGATGATGAACCATGGTCACTAGCTGCTGATGAACCATGGTCACCAGCTGCTGGTGAACCATGGTCACCAGCTGCTGATGAACCATAGTCGTCTGAAAGATGTCCTACAGAAAGTTCCCCAAGTGTAGGACAATGAATACCCAACAAAGCTTTTCCTGATGTCCCCTTAGAAGCACTGCACCCCTGATATTCAATATTTCTAAAGGGACCATGATCTCATACCCACTTGATCATGCACAAAAGGAGACACATTCAATTTTAAGGAGTTGCATTTTCATAATTTGTAAAAAGAAAAAGAAACCCATTTATATCAAATGATCACACCTCAATATTAGGATGGAAGGAAATAAGGAGAGGGGAAAGGGAGGGGGGGTGACAACAAGAGGACATGAATGGTGAGAAACCCAATGAGCAATGAGCAAAATCTTCCTTTTGGAGGCCCTAAAGCAATCAACTGGATTTTTTTGATGGAACCCAAATAAAATTCCCAGAAAAAGACCCTAGTTTTACCCCCTAAGAACC
Organism: Chiridota heheva; assembly: GCA_020152595.1. NCBI lineage: Eukaryota > Metazoa > Echinodermata > Holothuroidea > Apodida > Chiridotidae > Chiridota > Chiridota heheva. The sequence goes on from JAIGNY010001519.1 coordinate 139,162, forward strand.
TAGTAGTATCACCCCAGAGAAACCTAGTTGTACCACCCCCAAAGGCCACCATTGTGCCATTGGCTTATCTTATTTAGGATATCTTTGCAAATTATCAGTCTTTTCCAGATACATACACATCAGACTTTATATCTTATCAGGTACATAACATCAGACGTGGAATCTAACCAGATGCAAAATATCAGATAATGATATCTTACCAGATACAAAACATCAGACTTGATATCTTACCAAATACAAAACATCAGACTTGATATCTTACCAGATACAAAAGATCTGACTTGATATCTTACCAGATACAAAACATCAGACTTGATATCTTGTCAGATACAAAACATCTGACTTGATATCTTACCATATACAAAACATCTGACTTGATATCTTGTCAGATACAAAACATCAGACTCGATATCTTACCAGATACAAAACATCACTTGAAGTATTAGTTCAGGAGTTAAGCAAGTTTATCTTATATGAAAAAGAACTTTAAAAGAAACAAAATGGTGAAACAACTGTTCAAAAATCTTATTAAGTAAAGAAGATATTGAAGTTTAAAGCTATGTCTTATCTTTATAGAAATGACTGGTGTAGTAAGTCTACTATGAAAGGTTCGCGCCCTTATCAACACATTCTTAACGATTGTTATTGTATTTTAAAGAAAATAAATTGAATATTTTCCATTATTTTCCCTTGAACTTCCTTCAGGTGGTAAATTTTAATTATCCTTACAAGATTCTGTTGTACAACTTTCCTGACATACCCACTGGTATTTAAGCCATATAATCAAATGATAAAATATGATAGAATACATAAAGACTTTGAGGAATCTGAGGCAGTGACCTCCTAACTAGGTCTGATTTCAGTCAATATTACAAATAATACCAAACTTCAATATCACCTTAATGCTTTCTTCACCATTTTGTTTATTTCAAAGTCCTCTTTCATATAAGATGGACTTTCTTGACCCCTGAACTAATTAATCCTTTAATATCTTACCAGATACAAGCATCAAAGGCCACCGTTGCCTTATCTTATGTCTCTATGCCAAGGAGAAAGACATTTGATGTGTAATTACTTCATAACCCATGCCAATCACCACAAAAGAATGAGATAAATAACTTGTGCTAACAAATACAGAATATCTTTCAGATTAGAAAACTGAAATGCACGTGTGCTACCTTGTGTCATAATACATAATATCAAAAGCATTCTACAGATATATAATAATAATGCAGAAGGAAAAGGGATTCTTTTAAGATCTCTCTTATAAACATGAATATTCTTATAAACCTGTAAATCTTTATCGAATAAGCAAATGAAAAATTCAGAAAGAAGCTGGTTTAAGAGCCATCAAAAAATATATATATATCAATGAGTTTTTGATAATAATATTTTGTTACAACAATAACCAATTTGAATTTCTGTACAAAAATTGCATATTTTCAACTATACTGGTTTAGGCAAAAATGTTAAAAATTAAGTTCAGACATAAACATTGATGTATATGTGTAATGGTGACTATGTATAGTAATATCATTGGTAGTTGTATCTTTTCTCTTTGTATAACAAACTTTGATAAAGATCTTCTACTGAGTAATTTTGCAGCTTTACATATATTTATTTTTATTTCGAATATAAATATATCATATATACATAATATATGATGGCAAACAACAGATAAGCACCCCCATAGTCTGAATAAGGAATTAGCTTAGCTATATTATATAGCTTAGCAATATGATATCAAACTCTTTTAGGTATATGGACAGGTAATTGGTGTTTTTTACCCACATGAAAGAGCAATAACTTCTGAGCAGAAGTTCAATGGTCATCATAGCCATTATAGTTTTGAAATTACAACAAAACAAAATTGTACAAATTTTCAGCATGCACAAAAGTGATGGTATATAAACAGAAATACAGCTAAAATTCTTTCATTTAATTCTTTATATTTCTTCTTCTTCTCAAATTGCATTCTACTCTTAAATCTGGGTCAAGGTTATAATAATATCCAAATTTCTGTTCACTACAGTCAGCTTCTCCCATTCAAAATACTTGGGGGAAGGACCGCAAAACAATAAGTTAGATATAAGCAACTTTCTAGTTGTCCCATTCTGAGGTCACAATATATTGCGCAATATATGCTAATTAGGTATCTAAATGTCAAAATGCTGTTAACTGATTCATTTGTAACTGATTTTGATGTGACTTTTTGCTGTTTGCATGGTTTTTAGTCAATCATTTAAGCTCGTGTTGTTGCTACCTCTCCATATACCTTTACATCTTTTTACTTGGGGCTGTTCATGCCTCAATGTCTATGATCAACACATGTTTTCTATATGCCACAATATTTCCAAGTAGTAGGTAAAGAATCATGAATGCTTTTGCAGCTAAATTAATGTATAATTATGTCTCATTACATGTTCCATTTACAACAGTAGATTCTCTCTCATGATAAGTATCCCTACCTTTTTATACTTTCATACGTTAAAAGACTAGTTTCTTAGATCCATTCATCGTGTGTACAAGTATCCATTCATCGTGTGTACAAGTATCCATTCATCATGTGTACAAGTATCCATTCATCGTGTGTACAAGTATCCATTCATCGTGTGTACAAGTATCCATTCATCGTGTGTACAAGGTCGATGACGGCATAGAAATTTGGGAAATCATATTTTACCACAAAAAGTTATCCGCACTGATTTAAAAATTATTATTAGGTCTTTTTAATGACAATGGTAACACGTCTTAGTTTTCTTCAAATCAACAAAACATTCATTCATCTATTTTCTAAGAACCATCATTTCGCAAACGCAAAACAATTCTACGATTCCATTAAGGTGTACACACATTAAACTGCAGCAACACTTAGTTATAGAACCGATGCACGCAATTTTATGATCCAATCAACCATATGAAGAGTATATTTAATCGCTTCAAGTTTGAGGATTTTCTATTAACTTTTTTCTCTCTGCACTGCGAAATTTACCCTGAAAATTTGCTTTGTTTTTGGGCAGCGACCTAATCATACATGATCTCCATAAACAAATATATTTTCTGTACACCTACACACGAAAAGAACATAAACAGTCTATAAAATTGGTGACAAAAGGTTCATGAAAATGCTGACACAAATACTTTACATGGAAGTACCAGTGAATTAGAGAATGAAGGGAGGTCAAAGGTCAAGGATAGGCTTCTCTATACTGATGGTGACTTGCTACACTTGTTCTTAATTGATGGTGATTCCCTTCATCTGAGTTATGTGAATTATTAACAAAATCGTCTTTGGCATAGAACTGTTCCTGTTGTGCCATTTCCTTTCGGAACTGTTCCTCCAGGCCCTGTGAAACGGAGAAAAGGATACGTCATTGCAGTATTGGCAACATGTTAAAGGATTAGCTTAGTGGTCAAGCAAGTCCATCTTATGAGAAAAAGGACTTTACACGAACAAAATGGTAAAGAAACTACCCCGATATCTTATTCTGTTTATAAGATATTCAAGTTCAGTCTCATTTGTGTAGAAATAATGAATGTGGAAAATTGATGTCCTCTTCTTTATTTTTTAATTGATGATTTATTTCAAAGAAAATGATGCATTTTAATAATTGAATATCTTTTCTTCAAACTTCTTTCAGATGGCAAATTCTTATTACCTCACTAGATCCTATTTACTCATTTCCTGACATTTCCAATAGTTTTTTAAGCCACATCATCTCAGGAGGAATTAATTTTGAGATATGTGAGAAAATGACATCACAATTAGTCTGATTTCAGTCTTTCAACAAAAGAAAGACAACTTTAAACTTAAATACCTCCTTAATGGATCAAGAGTTCTGAAATGTCATCTTCATAATTTGACTTGCTTGACCATTGAGCTAATCCTTTTATTTTCAAATCGCCACAGGGACAACATTAAGTACAAGTCTCATCTCAGAACAAATCGCAATGATGATGAAGTACAGACTTACACATGTAATCAAAAATTGATTAGGACCTATGCATGGCAATCTTTCAGCGAAGCGTATACATTGTGTGTATGAAGATGAGGTACATGCACGTAGCCTAACATGACGTGGCTGAGTTGAACAGAGCTGTAAAAATTCATCATTAGTTTAATCATGGAGCTATTCACTGAAATTAATTTAATAACTCCATGGTTTAATTCAAACTAGAGAAAAAAGACAAAGAAAACCTGTTGACTTAACGAGATTCAGACTCGGTTTGCACAAACGCAAATCGCCCAAAGGCCATAGGCTTACTCACTACCCCACATCAACGCTTGATCGAAAGGACTGCTTTATTATTAATATATAGTGTGGAATATGATCAAAAGAGGTGCATATGGCAGCAATTGGTTGAAATTTCAACCAATCAAAAATTAGAACCAGGTGTCCTTGTGCTGAGATCGCACCTTTAAGGTGATGATGCACTGCCATATAGACTGTTATCATTTATTTATCATTTCTTTCTTGAAAGGAAGGGGGCAGTTGTTTGCTCAAATTAATCAACTTCAAGTCTACAAGCATTGTTTTGTAGAAATTATTTGAAAATCCTTCAGAAGATCAAAACAGTAGTATCATGGAGGGTAAAAGATTAGTGTTCTACATGTACAAGCTTCTTCAGAACTGAGACTATTGTTCCATATTTTCATCCACATAACATCATCGTAAGTTCCAAATGATGAAAAAAAAAATTGAGGCATAGTTAGAAGTGGATTCCCAAAATTAATTGAAATTAGTGTTTCTAATAGGTGCTTGAAAGTAGAAGTTTCAATCCAACTTTTTCCTTTCCGTATTTCTGTCCCATTTTAAAAAAAATCAGGCCGGGTAGATTTTTATTCCGAACAGAATAGTTCTTAAATTATGACAAAAGCAAGCTCAATGATGATTAGAGGGTATAGAATTTTATTTTTCAATTAATTTCGTGAATCGTAAAATGATTAATGATGAGAGTATACAGGCTTAATGAATTACTGTATTGTATTTGCTGTGTTGTACATTACCATATACAAACAGATTATTGTGAAAGACTGTAAATCTATTTGTAAATATGATAGAGACCAATAAATATTTTGAAAATGACAAAAGCACAATAAACAATTTTGACAGCCTAACCAAAGTTTTTAAATGTATGGAAAAGTTGTAATGTATTAAAGAGAAAATACCTCAAAAGTCTCCTAATATAATATTGTTTCTCTTTGTGATGTCCCTAAATTAAGTAAAAGTTTGCATAAATTATAATAATAAGACCTTGAAATTAAAAATACTGTAAAATGCTTAATTTCTAACCAATTTGATGGAACATTTTCATGGTTTACAGTATATATATTTTTAATAAGTTCTTTGATGTAATAATATGCATATTAGGCCCTATAGGGCTGGTGCTTATCCCCAGTTTCCATGGCGCAAGCGGGTGAGAGTACATAGACTCCCTCTGAACGGGGATGCCAGTCCATCTCAGATTAACTCCCCAGCAGTGCTGGTACTCATTTGACAGCTGAGTGGACTAAAACAAGTAAAGTGTCTTGCTCAAAGACACAATGCAGCGATCATGATGGGAATTAAACAAGGTACTTTTGCATACGAGCATGAACCTACACCCACTGAGCCACTGCACTTATACATTTATTAGAATTAAAAATCCTGTAAAATGATTGATTATTAACCAATTTTGATGAAATATTTTGCTATTTTCATGGTTTACAAGTATTTTCTTTTAATTAGGTTTAAAACAGTTTCCTACCTTCTTTAATGTAACAGCTTTCCTTTCTGATGTAAAATAAAAGTTATGTGATTTAAATAAAAGTAAATATCATAGTAAGGTCTTAAAATTCTGTAAATATTCTGTAACTACTAAAATTCTGTACAGTTCTGCAACTATTTTGAATAAAATATTCTTTCTATTAAGGCCTTAAAATGATGTAAAATGGTAAATTTTAACTAATTTTGATGGAAAATAATTTTGATGAAAATTTTCATGGTTTTAAAGCATATTTCAACTATTAGATAAGTTTCAACCAATTTTGATGGAATATTTTGCTATTTTCATGATTTACAGTATATATCTTCCAATTAGGTTTCCTATCTTCTTTAATGCCTTTCTTTCTCATGTTACTAAATTGCATGAATCAAAATAGAAATGCCTTAAAATGATGTAAATGGTAAAATTGAAACAATTTTGATGAAACGTTCTGCTATTTTGATGGTTTACAGCAAATTTTCTTCCAATTAAGTTTAATCTAAATAAAAGTTTAAAGGTAAATCTTAACTGATTTTGATAAATTTTGCAATTTTGATGGTTCAAAACAGCATGTTTTCTTATGGTTAATTGTAAACTGAATTTGATAAATAATTTTCATGGTTTAAAAGCACATTTTCTTATGGTCAATTGTAAACTGATCTGATGAAATTTTTACTGTTTAAAGCATGTTTTCTTATGGTCAATTGTTAACTGATTAGATAAAACATTTTGATGATTTAAAGCATGTTTTCATTTTCAATTTATAATCAATTTTTTGTTTAAAATGATCTTGATTAGATGAAACATTTTCACTGTTTAAAGCATGTTTTCTTATGGTCAATTGTAAACTGATCTTGATGAAACATTTTGATGGTTTAAAGCATATTTTCTTATGGTCAAATGTAAACTGATCTTGATAAAACATTTTCACTGTTTAAAGCATGTTTTCTTATGGTCAATTGTAAACTGAATTAGATGAAACATTTTCATGATTTAAAGCATATTTTCTTATGGTCAATTGTAAACTTATCTTGATGAAACATTTTCACTGTTTAAAGCATGTTTTCTTATGGTCAATTGTAAACTGATCTTGATTAAACATTTTGATGGTTTAAAGCATATTTTCTTATGGTCAATTGTTAAAATCTGATAAAACATTTTCTGGTTTAAAACATATTTGGTCACTATTTAAAGCATGTTTTCTGATGGTCAATTGTGAACTAAATTAGATGAAACATTTTCATGATTTAAAGCACATTTTCTTATGGTCAATTGTAAACTGATCTTGATGAAACATTTTGATGGTTTGAAGCATATTTTCTTAAGGTCAATTGTAAACTGATCTTAATGAAACATTTTTACTGTTTAAAGCATGTTTTCTTATGGTCAATTCTAAACTGAATTAGATGAAACATTTTCATGATTTAAAGCACATTTTCTTATGGTCAATTGTAAACTGATCTTGATGAAACATTTTCACTGTTTAAAGCATATTTTCTTATGGTCAATTGTAAACTGATCTTGATGAAACATTTTTATGGTTTAAAGCATGTTTTCTTATGGTCAATTGTAAACTAAATTTGTTGGTTTAAAACATTTTTTTTTTCCATTGGATTTTTGAAACATTTTTATTGTTTATATTTTCTTATGGTCAATTGTAAACTGAATTTGATGAAAAGTTTTCTATGGTTTAGAGCATACTTTCTGATGGTCAATTGTAATCTGTTCTTAATAAAACAGTTAGCTATTTTCCTGGTTTATAGCATATTTTCTTTCAATTGGGTTTAAAAAATTCTTACCTTCTTCCTTGGCCTGAGGTTTTCCTTCCATGCTTTCATTTCTCGTCCGTGTTCCTCATCTTTCTCCTTGAGTTTATTCGTTTCTTGATCCACAAGATTCTTCCTCTTTTCATTCTGTTGTCGTGAATACCACAAAAAAAAAAAAAACATTAGAAAAAAATTGGTGAAAATGATTTCAAATAAGGTTGATAGTTTGAGAATTGGAAAGCAATGGCTTAAAGCATGGTTTGGGAAAGGAAAGAGTACCATGTGGTCAAGTGAATAACAACCAATAAACAGGTAAGAGGGGCTGGGGATAACACCAATAAATATTGGCCAAGTTAAGGCATAAATATTGACAAGGCATGTTGATAAAATGGATAGCAGTGATGACAAATGAACAAACATTTAAAAAAATGTCATTTTCTAAAAAGATACTTTAGAGTTTAAAATCTATTTCAAAATCCAAAACTTTGCTAGCTGTCCACACAAACAGGATGTTTGATATCAAATGTGTCAAATAATCTAAAGAAAAATGTTTGTTCACTTCCCATTAAAAGCCCCATATGATGCTAACATTCACAAAATTATATCAAAGGATTACAGAACAATGGACTCAAATATGAATAGAGAGATTAGAATACCCATTTGCTCATTACAAATTTGTATATTAAAGACTTTATTTGTAAAATAGACAATTTTCAACTCATTTTGCTGCAAGTATATATTTTTTCTATAGTTTGCACCATTTCAGTTTATAGTGTCTCTACCTGTCCAGAGCTTTAACATACGGACAAAGCAAGTGCATTGTCCTTAAGTCCTCAAGAATTTAGTGGTTCAATTTATTTTTGCTTTTTCCTTATACAGAACATTAATGTTCTTTTTAAAAAACATGATTATGATTACTATGATTATGGTTATTAATTATGATCATTATGTTCATGCTCATTATGATAATGATCACAATGATGATCATCGTCCTCATCACTGTCATTGTTGTTACCATCATAATTATGGTTATTAAGATTAAGGTTGGTATGATCAATCATGATCATCATTATGATCATGATCATATATTATGACTGTGATAATAATTATGATTATGATCATCACCATGATCACCATCATTATTATCATGATCACCATCATTATCCTCATAGTTATCATCATGATGATCACCATCATTATCGTCATCATCATTATGATCACCATCATCATCATCATGACTACCATCATCAAGATAGCACCATCATCGTCATGATAATGATCATTGTTATTGCATGATGTACTTACATTAGCTGATTGCAGTTCCTGCAGGAGAGTGTCGTGCCTGTGCTTGAGTTCCGACACCTGCCTCTGGTGCTTCCTCTCTTGTTTTCCCATTCTGCTTTATTCCTCTTCTTCTCATTCTCATCAAACTGTCAAAATCAAATCAAATGTGGACTGGTTAACATAACATAAAGCATTAATTATGTACTATAAAAAAAAATCATGAACACCATCATGTGTTTATCCCTGGTTTCAATGGCGTAAGTGGATGAGGGCTCATTATTCCACCTGTACAGCACCAGTCCATCGCAGGTAAACACCCCAGCAGTGCTGGTACACATTTCACAGCTGATCGATCTGGAGTTAGTAGGGTGTGTTGCTGAGTACCTTTCGTATACGAGCATGACTCCTTTATCACTGAGCAATTGCACCTCATATGCATATCATGTCAGGTCGATATTCTGATGTGCAGAAAGAAGTCAAATACAAAATAATTAAAAAAATGTATGCCAACTATGGAAAGGAATTAATAACAGTCCAAGGGAATATGCTATGTGTAAGTTTTAGCATGTATTTAAATGACAGATTGCTGCAATTCAACAATTTGTATTTTAGATTTATGCAACATATATGTTCCCCTATCAATGGACACTTATCTTCATGACATTTTTCTGCTTTAAACTAATAATCAAACAACTTAAATTTATGAACTGCTTCCTTATGTTAGCCCCACCAAGAAAAGCCACTGCCTCTTACAGCAGGCCCACCTCTTACAGCAGGCTCCACCTCTTACAGCAGGCTCCACCTCCTACGAAAGGCATCACCTCTTACAGCAGTCTCTACCTCCTACAAAAGACATCACCTCTTACAGCAGGCTCCACCTCTTACAGCAGGCTCCACCTCTTACAGCAGGCCCCACCTCCTATAAAAGGCATCACCTCTTACAGCAGGCTCTACCTCCTACAAAAGGTACTGCCTCTTACAGCAGGCCCCACCTCCTACAAAAGGCACTGCCTCTTACAGCAGGCTTCACCTCTTACAGCAGGCTCCACCTCCTACAAAAGGCATCACCTCTTACAGCAGGCTCTACCTCCTACAAAAGGCACTGCCTCTTACAGCAGGCCCCACCTCCTACAAAAGGCACTGCCTCTTACAGCAGGCTCCACCTCCTACGAAAGGCATCACCTCTTACAGCAGTCTCTACCTCCTACAAAAGGCACTACCTTTTACAGCAGGCTCCACCTCCTACAAAAGGCATCACCTCTTACAGCAGTCTCTACCTCCTACAAAAGACATCACCTCTTACAGCAGGCTCCACCTCTTACAGCAGACTCCACCTCTTACGCAGGCCCCACCTCCTACAAAAGGCATCACCTCTTACAGCAGGCTCTACCTCATACAAAAGGCATCACCTCTTACAGCAGGATCCACCTCTTACAGCAGGCTCCACCTCCTACAAAAGGCACCACCTCTTACAGCAGGCTCCACCTCCTACAAAAGGCACTGCCTCTTACAGCAGACTCCATCTCCTACAAAAGGCACTGCATCTTACAGCAGGCCCCACCTCATACAAAAGGCACTGCCTCTTACAGCAGGTTCCACCTCTTACAGCAGGCTCCACCTCCTACAAAAGGCATCACCTCTTACAGCAGGCTCTACCTCCTACAAAAGGCACTGCCTCTTACAGCAGGCCCCACCTCCTACAAAAGGCACTGCCTCTTACAGCAGGCCCCACCTCCAACAAAAGGCACTGCCTCTTACAGCAGGCTTCACCTCTTACAGCAGGCTCCACCTCCTACAAAAGGCACTGCCTCTTACAGCAGGCCCCACCTCCTACAAAAGGCACTGCCTTTACAGCAGGCTCCACCTCCTACAAAAGGCACTGCCTCTTACAGCAGGCCCCACCTCATACAAAAGGCACTGCCTCTTACAGCAGGCTCCACCTCCTACAAAAGGCATCACCTCTTACAGCAGGCTCTACCTCCTACAAAAGGCATCGCCTTTTACAGCAGGCCCCACCTCCTACAAAAGGCACTGTCTCTTACAGCAGGCTCCACCTCATACAAAAGGCACTGCCTCTTACAGCAGGCTCCACCTCATACAAAAGGCACTGCCTCTTACAGCAGGCTTCACCTCTTACAGCAGGCTCCACCTCATACAAAAGGCACTGCCTCTTACAGCAGGCTTCACCTCTTACAGCAGGCTCCACCTCATACAAAAGGCACTGCCTCTTACAGCAGGCTTCACCTCTTACAGCAGGCCCCACCTCCTACAAAAGGCACTGTCTCTTACAGCAGGCTCCACCTCATACAAAAGGCACTGCCTCTTACAGCAGGCTCCACCTCATACAAAAGGCACTGCCTCTTACAGCAGGCATCACCTCTTACAGCAGGCCCCACCTCCTACAAAAGGCACTGTCTCTTACAGCAGGCTCCACCTCATACAAAAGGCACTGCCTCTTACAGCAGGCTCCACCTCATACAAAAGGCACTGCCTCTTACAGCAGGCTCCACCTCATACAAAAGGCACTGCCTTTTACAGCAGGCTCCACCTCATACAAAAGGCACTGCCTCTTACAGCAGGCTTCATCTCTTACAGCAGGCTCCACCTCATACAAAAGGCACTGTCTCTTACAGCAGACTCCACCTCCTACAAAAAGGCACTGCATCTTACAGCAGGCTCCACCTCCTACAAAAGGCATCACCTCTTACAGCAGGCTCTACCTCCTTCAAGAGGCATCACCTTTTACAGCAGGCTGCACCACCTACCTCTTTAAGAGCCTTAATCTCCTGCTCTGCAGAGAATTCTGGATGTTCGATGTGCAGCTTCTTCTTGAACATCTGGTATCTTGCCTTGGAATCATTCTTGATGTTTTTTGGCATTCTTCTTCTCTCCTGAGTGTGTTTAATTCGTTGTTCGTGTTCCTCCTTCTCAAATTCCGCTTTAAGCTGCTCTACTTCCTAAAGGAAAGATCAAACAAAGCATATGCAAGGGTCAACCCAAAACTTATGGACAAAGTACATAAGTTCTGACAAACAGAGCATTCAATTCCGAGTTTAATAGTCTTTAAATTTTGAAAATAGCATGTAAAGCTTGAAAGTTATGAGCAATCAAATTTGAATGCTTCTTAATGTATTGAAAAAAAGGGATGTATGAACAGGAACACACCTCAGAATGCTTATGTTTTTTTTATATTTTCCCCTTAATTTCAGACCTTGAAAATGTTCAAAATGTGTTCTCCAGCATGAGGTTGGCGAGAGGTATGGTAAAGATTAAATCTTCTCTTCATCAGAATTATCTTCCCTTTTTCAAAGAGAAATGGCAGAGGGTTAAAAAGAATGGAGTTACATAAGAAAATAGATGTCCAGTTTACAGGGGTGTAAATACCAGGGAATGAGCTCGTGGGTAAAATTTGAGATTAGTTGGTAATTTTGATTAACTTTTTTTTTACAGGGAGGCAGTTTTTTTTATTTTTTTTATTCAAATGGATGCTAATTTGAATCCGTCGGGAAATCTTATATTTTACCCCCCCTTCCCCCCACCTGTCTAAATGGTCTACTAATGCGCCTGCCCATTTATACATCACAATTAAGAGTAACACACAAATGTTTTCCCATATTTGCATAAAAATCTTCACAACGCTGTAAAATGGCCATTTTAAACCACTTTTGATGATTTGCTTCCCTTTTTCACAAGTTTTAGTTGGACTTTAAATTAATTTAGCTATTGTTGCCTCTACATGTCCATATACCTTTAAAAACATGCATCAAAATTAAATTGGCATCAAGATACATGAAGAAACTGCATACACCTGACAATGCTTTGTAAAATGAGTCAAACTCTTGTCTCCATTGACAACAGATGATCTAATTCCATCCAAAAGAAATAATACCAGAAAAGAAACCTCCAGGTTCACTTTGCTAAAAAGATTGTATACAAATAATATATTTTTCCTCCCACACTAAAATATTGGGATGCTTTGCTATCAAATACTGTACACTCACCTACAGTATTCTTCACAATTTCATATCAAAACTTGCAAACACGTGTATCTTTGATCTATTTTGTTGTCTTTCACCCATACTCTTGTAACATGTTCTTTTGGCATTTGTGTCCGGTTGAAGGATGTTTGATGACTCAACCTATTCAGATTTAAAAATCTACCTCAGGTTTTGCAACTGTTTTGTTCTAATGGTTTCGGCTTTTGGATTCATTAACAATCGTTACTGAAAGAACCCGACAACGACGAGTGAACACACAATTACAATGACGGGGTCGTCGCCTGTGTAATCGGTTATGATAGTAACAATGCTATCACGAAACGCTTAATACGACCCAGACAGGAACACAGGTACGTCGTACGGACAGACATAACACCGACAACCAAGTCAATGCCCACGGCCTTTGATAACCAGTTGTGGTGCACTGGCATGTCTACCCAACCCAGGCTTGAACCCAGGGACTCGTGGTCTGTAGACAGGTATGATAACGGCTACACCACAATTAGTAGACAACTGAGAGAAGTTAACTCCTGCATTAATATTTTTTCTGTCAAACTAAAAAACAAGAAACACAACTTCAACATAAATATTGAAAAAATCTCCTCTATATTTTTCATCACGTTTAATTTTTTGTTTTGTTTATTGCACACTGTATCAGCATTAGGATTCATTATCAAATTTCTTTTGAGTAATTGCATTGTCATGACCAATGCATTAAATACCGGTTATGCGCTACCTTGATTATTTAGTTAATTCCATTTTTAACAACAGATGAACTTCTCAATGTACACTTTTCTTGTTTTTCATTCTTTTTAGTTGTTTTTTATGCATTGTAAACAAGCTAACAAAGAAATTGTATAAAAATATGAATGTTTTGCATTGTATTTATATATGTACATAATGCACAGACTTTGCACTCGTGAATGGCCCTCGTAACGTGTGGCCATGCCACACAAGCCAGTTATTTGCCCAGTACATTAAATGAGTATATATTTATATATACACTCTTCCTCAACAATAATCTTTAAGTAATAAAAAGAAGTTCTTATTTGCTACTTCTCAGAGAAAGCATCAACATAGCTATTAATGAATATCTCTTTCCCATTTTTCATCACGTTTAATTCTAAAATTTGTTTTTATTGCTAACTGTATCAGCAGTAAGATACTTTAATAAAAATACTTTATATATGTACATGCTCTTAGAAGAAAAAAAAAACTAGAGAACTAAATACACAAGTCTTCTAAGAATTCTATTTTCAATTTTTAGAAACATTTATGTATGTATGTATGTATGTATGTATGTATGTATGTATGTATGTATGTATGTATGTATGTATGTATGTATGTATGTATGTACATATGTATGTAAATAATCAAAGCAAATTAAGTCCTATTATCTTGATGTTATGAGTGAGTGCTCTACTCATTAAGACATAAATGTATTTTAGAGCACTTCCTTTCACAACAAAATTTTTGTTGTTGCCCGGACAGCGCTCTCTTACCTTTTCTTGCCTGAGTACCATGTGATGTCGTTGTAAGTAGAACATGTCTTTCAATTGGTTTTTGTCAATCTGGTGTTTCTCCTTCAAGTGTCTCTCCTCCAGCTCCCAAATTGCAGATTCTCTCGCTATTTCAATGGAGAAAAAAAAGTAAGAAAGTTTTCATTAAAAGTTTTCATTTGAGTGGGCTCACATTCATGTGAAACTTAAGCAAAAACTACGTCAAGCCTCGAGGGCTTATGGAGCTGGTGCTTTATACCCAGTTTCCATGTGGCCGGTGCTTATACCCGATTTCCATGGGGCCAGTGCTTATACCCGGTTTCCATGTAGCCAATGCTCATACCCGATTTTCATGGAGCCGGTGCTTATACCTGGTTTCCATGTAGACAGTGCTTATACCCGGTTTCCATGGAGCCAGTGCTTATACCCGGTTTCCATGTAGCCGGTGCTTATACCAGGTTTCCATGAAGCCAGTGCTTATACCCGGTTTCCATGTAGCCGGTGCCTATACCCAGTTTCCATGGTGCTAAGTGAAGGAGAGTACTTGACTCCCCCTGGACACCAGTCCAAAGCAGGTTAATTCCCCGGCCAAAACTGGTACACTCATTATACAGCTGAGTGAACTGGAGCAAATGGGATAAAGCGCCTTGCTCAAGAACACAGCACAGCACCCTGACTGTGAATGGATCCCAGAACCCTTCAAGTACGAGACCGATGCCCCAACCACTGGGATACTGCACTCAAGCGACACTGAGCAAAATGACAATTTCTTAGATGTGGTCTAGTGAATAGTGTTGTTAGTTGTGTTGGAGGTAATAACTGGGAGGTGGCACTTGTTGACATTTAATTCATGGTTGTTATGTTTATGATAGCTCAGCTAGTTTGCAAGAAACAATCCATTTGCCAACTTTCCCAATTGATATTAGTTTGTCATCAATGATAACCATGCGTGGCAAGGTATATACTTAACATTTGATGTTGTACTCCTTAACAATATACAAACTAAATTTTGTAGGTAGAATGTTGAAAGATTCTAGTCACTTAAAATGATAAGAAATAAACAATTAATTCATTTACTATATTAAACTTTTCAATTCCCTTATGGATCGAAATGTGGACATTTTGGAGTAATATGTTGTGGCAAACTTGTGCCAAAGCAGTTTAGACAACAGCTACAGGAATTATTTAACCTATCAAATCAAATATGCCACAACTGATGGCATGGCTTGGATGGCCCTCACTGTTTATCGGATAAAGACGCCTAATGTCGTTCCCGAGGGCAGAACAGTCAGGATTTCTTTGAACACAAAGAAGAGAAGCATGAAATAACGGCGTTCATTCACTCTCCATCCTGGCCCAATCAAGTCAAAGTTCATGTTCGCCGCCAACTCACCGGGCTGCCAGAGAATTTGACTGGCGGTGCTGTGGTCTTCATGAAATGGTGCGGTATAAAAGCCTATTGTATGTACATATGTATATGTGACTGTGAACAACTTTACCATCGATAAACAACACCTCACCTCTTAATCTCTGGTGTTTATCATTTAAGAAAGCACGTTCCAAATTGGCCACTTTGCTCTTGTGTCTCTCCTCCGTTTGTTTGATCTCGGACTCCATGTTTGCAGCTTGCTCCGACATGTACTCTCGTTCCTCCTCTTGCTGTTTCACCAGAAGCTCCTCCCGTTTCTGCTTCGTCTCCTCCCTGCTCAAGCCTTTCTGCAACTTCTGCTTTACCGCTTTCTTCTGGTCTTCCCTAAATTGTTTGAGTTCTTTGTCCTGTACCGGAAGAGAAAAGCGTTACAGAAAAACCATCAGAATGATGTGTTGGGGCACAGTTGGCAGGAAAGATATGGAAGAATGCACTAAAGAGTTTTAAAGAGTATTCATGTGCTGGTCTTGAAAGGAATTTTCATTTTCATATACAATTCATATGCTGGTCTTAAAAGGAATTTTCATTTTCATATACAATTCATATGCTGGTCTTAAAAGGAATTTTCATTTTCATATACAATTCATATGCTGGTCTTAAAAAGAATTTTCACTTTTATATACAATTCATGTGCTGGTCTTAAAAGGAATTTTTATTTTCATATACAATTCATGTGCTGGTCTTAAAAGGATTTTCATATACAATTCATGTGCTGGTCTAAAAGGAATTTTCATTTTCATATACAATTCATATGCTGGTCTTAAAAGGAATTTTCATTTTCATATACAATTCATATGCTTGTCTTAAAAGGAATTTTCATTTCCATATACAATTTATATGCTGGTCTTAAAAGGAATTTTCATTTTCATATACAATTCATGTGCTGGTCTTAATAGGAATTTTCATTTTCATATACAATTTATATGCTGGTCTAAAAGGAATTTTCATTTTCATAAACAATTCATATGCTGGTCTTAAAAGGAATTTTCATTTTCATATACAATTCATATGCTGGTCTTAAAAGGAATTTTCATTTTTATATACAATTCATATGCTTGTCTTAAAAGGAATTTTCATTTTCATATACAATTCATATGCTGGTCTTAAAAGGAATTTTCATTTTCATATACAATTCATATGCTGGTCTTAAAGGAATTGTCATTTTCATAACCAATTCATATGCAGGTCTTAAAGGAATTATTATTTTCATAACCAATTCATATGCTGGTCTTAAAAGGAATTTTCATTTTCATATACAATTCATACGCTGGTCTTAAAAGGAACTTTCATTTTCATATACAATTCATATGCTGGTCTTAAAAGGAATTTTCATTTTTATATACAATTCATATGCTGGTCTTAAAAGGAATTTTTATTTTCATATACAATTCATATGCTGGTCTTAAAAGGAATTTTCATTTTCATATACAATTCATACGCTGGTCTTAAAAGGAATTTTCATTTTCATATACAATTCATATGCTTGTCTTAAAAAGGAATTTTCATTTTTATATACAATTCATATGCTGGTCTTAAAAGGAATTTTCATTTTCATATACAATTCATATGCTGGTCTTAAAAGGAATTTTCATTTTCATATACAATTCATACGCTGGTCTTAAAAGGAACTTTCATTTTCATATACAATTCATATGCTGGTCTTAAAAGGAATTTTCATTTTTATATACAATTCATATGCTGGTCTTAAAAGGAATTTTTATTTTCATATACAATTCATATGCTGGTCTTAAAAGGAATTTTTCATTTTCATATACAATTCATACGCTGGTCTTAAAAGGAATTTTCATTTTCATATACAATTCATATGCTGGTCTTAAAAGGAATTTTCATTTTTATATACAATTCATATGCTGGTCTTAAAAGGAATTTTTATTTTCATATACAATTCATATGCTGGTCTTAAAAAGAATTTTTATTTTCATATACAATTCATATGCTGGTCTTAAAAGGAATTTTTATTTTCATATACAATTCATATGCTGGTCTTAAAAGGAATTTTCATATACATGATAGAGGACTGTCAAAATGGTGTACAAACCATGTTGCTATCTTATTCTGTTTAGGAATTATTGCATTTCAAAAATTTCACCAGTGATGTTAAACAGTGACCTTGCAGTATACACTTTGATGTCATTATTGGCGATCGAAGACAATGTTTTGTCTCCTAAAACTTAACCCTACGTCCACGTCATGGGAGATGGTAACAGTTTAAGCTGGCTAACAGAGCTCTGGTGAAACTGGGATGGCCAATCACCCACTCATTGGATTACATCGATCACAGAAACAAACAGTAACCAATTATTTTCTGACTGTCTTGAAGACGATGACCCTTTCAATTAAAGAACACATGACGTCTCACAGGGAAAGCAGTAAGGAGCCTGTACGACTGAATCTTCTGACAATAAGGGGTCTGCAACTATTGGTTCTTGGAATCTTAGAACCATGTACCAGGCAGGTAAAGCAGACTTGGCTGCATGCGAGATGCTGAGATACAACATCTCTTTACTAGCACTAGTCGAAACCAGGTGGACCAGCTCAGGTCAACTGGATACCTGGAGGCGGGACACTACAAAGCAGATGACCAAGATGGGCTACATCTGGCAAAAGCTGCAAATGCTGGCCCAAGACAGACAAAAATGGGGAGTTTCAGCCATGGCCTATATTCCGGCAAAGAGTGAGAAGGCATAAGTAAGCAAGAAGACAATGTTTATGTATGTCTTCAAAAATCAATTTGCCTCTTTTAAAAATTATTGGAAACATTTTTGTTTGATTATTGAGATGGGGTCTAAGATGCACTTCACAAAACATGCTTTGCCTATTCATCTGTTCATGTAATAAATTTTCAATTTTATAGAAATATATAAACAAATTTATCTTGTATCTGCAACTATGACATCACACTTACTGTACACTGCAATGTCACTTTTCAACTACTGATGAAATTGTTGATATTAGGGATGTGCATTTTCGTTTATTTAGTAAACGATAAATGATCCATTTCTTTGATTGTTTATCGTGTACACAATCGCCGAAAATGCGATCACACGTCGAAAATTTCTGAAATTTTGTGGAACTGCTTTAATCCCTACAATAAACACAACGTAACCATCACAATTTCCAGCCTTAATGTAAGGAATGTCACAAAACATGAGTAGCGGGCTATATAATAAGTCTTCAAATTACCAGTAAGGCTGAAGAAAGTTGTGAAACATAATGATCCATGGTTTTAAATGCAAAGTATTGTTGGGAAACTGATAGTGTCATTCCAACTGGGCACGTTGGTGTTTGTTTTCTGAGCAATTTTTTTTTTTTACTCGATTTATTGACTAATCGCTTTGCATTTATGTAATTAATTTTGTAAATGGTCAAGCGATCGTGTTAGCTTTTCGATCGTGTACACTTTGTTTGTTGATCGTCTCGTTAAGTTTGAATTGTAAGATTATTGATTGCAACTTTTGTCTGTGGTGTGGATGTTATTGATTTTATAATCGAAGCGGTCACCCAGGAGGGGTGGGGGTACTTCCATACTAAAGTTTATAATTTTTTTGAGAACAACAGTATGAGAGATTGGATTTTTGATACCTGCACTATGAAAATTCTAAAAAAGCAATTGCTCGGGTGGCACATGTATACACCTCACATATTGAAGTGCCACCCCCTCCCCATCCTCCAGGACAATCACATCCTTAGTTGAAATGCAATAAATCCTAAATGGAATAAGTCCTTTATCAAATACATGAAAATTTATGGGAATATTACTTTAAATTAAGCATAACTGACAATTTTATGAATATTTGATTTCCCCTTTGACATTGGTCAGGAATATGATTTGGAAAGTTCCTTCTTTGTCCAAAGATAAGTTAACTCTACAAATGAACTAGGACCAGGGTAAGAATTTTGACTTTTGTCAGAGCCCAAGACAGACGTGACTAAGTGTTGGTGGTGGACTTTGTGTTTATTTCTAAAGGTCTATGGATGAGTAAAGGCAACATCAGCTTAACTGATTTAATATCTATTAAACTCTGTCATAGTAGCACAAAATTTCATGAAAATTGGTTAAACATTGACCATTTTACAACATTTTTAAATCTCAATCATCAATTTTATGCACATTTTGTGATGTATTAAAAGGCAAGCTTTCTTTTGTAAATCCTTTGTTTTGTCTACTATATTTTGTTGAAGGGTGCATCAAATTCTGATCAACAGTTTGAGTGAGTACTTTGCCATGCCCTCAATAAACTTCAAGCAGGAATGGATTTTCCCATCATTTTCAGGGACTGAGATTTAGGAAAGAAAATTTTAAGAATTACCATAACTCAAAACTAAATGTGCTTTTTCTTCAAAATTCAAAAACTGATCTGCCAAGATTTTAATCCTCTTTCAATCAAGACAGAAAGTCACCAGACCTTAGGCTAGACTGATAATCTTACAATCCATCAAGATATTACTTGGGGATTAAGTGTAGATTATCTCTAAGATTAATCCCTAACTGACCATTTGCAACCTTCACAGTACCTGTTGAGCTTTTAGTTGCCTGATTTTAGTTCGCTTTTCCTGTTGTTGGGCACTCTCCAATCTCTCCACATCATGCTTTTGTTGTCGGTTCAAGTTCTCAATGTCTGTTTCGCTCTTCTTTACTAGACTCTAAAGAAAAGATGGATACGAACAAATTAATAACAAGAACAAATATATGAAAACCTTGACATTGCAAAAGAAATGAATCCCGTCTCTGCTGATAACACACCATCCACTCTCTCTCCTACATTCCATCCCACCCTATGTCCTACATGCAATCACACGTGAAATCCAATAGATCGATCTTGATGTATGCCATAAAACTGAATATAGTGGCAAAAGTATATTTCTTATCACATTAAATGACACATAAAGTCTTAATAATTATTCCAAATAAGTAACCAATCAATGTTTTTTTTTCTTCTTCAAATTTCCAATTTTTCTTTATCTTTGACTTAAATTTAAATAGTTAGGTATTTGGTGAAACCACTAGAATTCTTCAGAAGTTCATCTATTAGTATAAATGATTCATTAATGAATATTTATGACTAACTATGCATAACTATGCATATAAATGACATTATCATACAAACTCAACAGCAAATTACATGCAAATACCATGCAAATATGATGAATAAAACACTTTAAAAGTCTCAAGAGATGCCATGAACTTCATCTAAAATACAAATATAACTAACATTTTGAATTATCCAAGAATATTTAATGGCATGGACTAAATACAAAGATCCAATTATACACTACCCTATTATTGTCCATACTGCTGTATGGTGCAGAAGTTCGGACGAAGAGACGTGAGGATGAACAAGGTTTAAACATATTTGAGATGTCTTGCCTCAGAAGAACACTTGGAGTCACATGACTCCAAAAACTAACCAAACCAATATGTCAGAGACACCCTTGGAAGTATTGTGGAGTAGAGTCAACAAGGTCTTGAGGTGAATGAGACACACTCGATACCCTATGCCACACTCGATACCCTATGCCACACTCGATACCCTATGCCACACTCGATACCCTATGCCACACTCAATACCCTATGCCACACCCAATACCCTATGCCACACTCAATACCCTATGCCACACCCAATACCCTATGCCACACTCAATACCCTATGCCACACCCAGTACCCTATGCCACACTCAATACCCTATGCCACTCAGTACCCTATGCCACACTTGATACCCTATGCCACACTCGATACCCTATGCCACACTCGATACCCTATGCCACACTCAATACCCATGCCACACTCGATACCCTATGCCACACTCGATACCCTATGCCACACTCGATACCAACGCCACACTTGATACCCTATGCCACACTCGATACCAACGCCACACGCGATACCCTATGCCACACTCGAAGGTCAGATCAAGGCACCAAACATAAGAAGAAGACCATCCAAAAGATAAAAAGACTGTGTTAAGAAGGACACGCAATCTCAAGGCATCAACTCCCTAGTGACAGCAGAAAGGCTGACTCAAGACATGGAAGGTTGGGGAAAACTAATTATGGGGCAGCCAACACGTGGAACCTAAAGGAACCAGTGTGGAAGGCATGAGGGTTGATTTATTTCACCCACATTTGTGACCTTTGTTTAATCAAATTTTGAGATGTTCTTAAACAAATTGTACATTTACAACATAAATTTGTGAGCAACTTAGCTTAATATATTTGTCCTTAATTATCACTATTAAATTAATCATGTATTCAAATTCCAATGCACAAATCAAATATATTCTACACACACTTGAAGATCACTAACTAATAATTTCATTTAATACCAACAACAACATATAAAGAACAATAGGGGCTACTTTCTTTCAATAAGTTTGGTCATTAAAATCAGACCTCTGGGTTGGGGGTTAGTGGAGGGGCTAATCCATCCACACTGTAAAATATTTGATGATTACAGAAACCAGAAACAGAATAAGTTCAACAAATTTAGACCTGGGTGACTCTGTGGCAGCTCCTCCAGAGGGGCAATCGTGATGCGTTTGGACCAAATAGAAAGGAATAGGGCAGGTTGAAAACCTTGACGCTGAATGCAGCCAAGGACGCGACCAATGGAGACGCTCTGTGGAGGCCTTAAGTGCCACTAGGCACAAAGAGAGTAGGTAACAGGTAAGGTAACAACTTTCATTAAAATGATGAAAATCTTTTTTCCAGCTTGATGTTGAAGATCAAAGAATCCCAAACATTGTTGTATTCAGCTACTCTCCTTCAAAGAAATGCATCAGTGAATTTGATAACAATGGAATCACTAATCAACATAAGAGATTACAAACTCACATCAAAATTTGCATATTACAACTAGAAAATTCAAAAAGCTGTAAAATAACCACTTAGGTGAGATGTTTGCTATTTCCAAAGTTTTGAGAACATTTGAATTAATGTTGCCGCAACATGTTCACCTTCAAAGAATGATACACCAGTTTCTCCCAGCGGCATCATTACATAACACAAACAAGATGAAAAATAACAATAAAATCTCTGCACTAACGTCTACTTTGAAAACAATTGAAAGATCAAATTTAATCCAATTGTATTACACACCAAAACAGCCACTTAGCTTACCGTAAAAGGTGCATTGAAGCTAAAACAGATTAAGAAATACAAAAGTTTACATTTTCAACTGACTAGCACCTTTGGAATGACAATGCATGACTTGACAACTGAATACACTTTTTAAGAAAATGCAAGTCATAAGAAAATGTATAATGAAGAAATAATAATTGTAATATACATCATCAGATTGTTTTCTCCTCCTAAATTTTGATTGAGAGTATTATGAAGATTCAAAACCCCTTGGTCATGTAATCAACTGCTCCTATTCAAATACTCAAATACAAAATTCATACAAAATTTAAATATAATTTAGATAATTTATTATAAGGCAGGGTTCGCATTAATGACAAATTTGTTGTATATTATGCTGTGGCTGAAATTTTTAACGACATATGTTGTACCTGTGTCGTAAAATTTTGATATAGCATGTGAAAATTTAAGCCAGAGTTATTCATGACCTTAATTGAAAATCATGAAAATCTTACCTCTCTGATGTGATTGAAAGTTTTATTTCACACAAAAATGATTTTGAATTACTCAGAAATAAAATTAAAATGATACAACTACGAGACTAACGGCCGAATAATTAAACATGTCCGTACAAGTACTGTACATAGGCTGGTATATATAGTCAGTATAAACATGTACACTGTACATTTGAAAGTTTTCATGTTGTTTTGAATGCAGGCTGTCAATTGTCAACGATATCATTAGCTAGGATTCTACTTTCATTCACTTTAGCGATGCAGGCCTACACAAGTGTGTGTGTGTATTACCAATACTTGCAAGCTTTGCTAGCTCGCAGTACCCTGTACATCACGCAGTGCCCTGTATATACGACGGCAAATTCACAAAATATGCTGAAAATCAAGGGCTTGTCAAACACGCCAAACAAAAAATGTTAACGCAACCTCTGCTACAAAGGCCTTAAATTTAAAATACTACAAAATAGTGAATTGTTAGCCAATTTTGATGAAATATTTTGCTATCTTTATGGTATATAGCCTATTTTCTTTCAATGAAATTCAAATCATTGTTACCTGTCCATAAACCACCTTCAACTGTCTCAAATGTCTTGCTTCTCCTGTATTCCATAACTTACATAGTTTTCCTCTTGTACATCTTATTCTTGTCTGATTACCAAATTATTTTCTTTGATATATGACATTCTGTCTGGCGTATTTCCCTAAAACTCACCGATTTCTCCACGTCGTGTTTCCTCTTAAGTTGTTCCATGTGTTGTAATATTTTGCTTGAAAGAATGTTAAGTTCCTTAGCCTCCAGCTGGCGTATGCGTCGAATTTCCCGCAACTCATTTTTCCTGTTGTACAAAGAGAGAGAAAATGAGTTACAACGGATCCAAACTCTTCAGCACCCTCATAATTAAAACCAGAAAATATGATCATGCCTAAACCAACTTTACTAATAATGAAAGCAGGGACCAATACCCCAATGCACCTCTTAAAATATTAACTTGATTTTAGAAGGATTGTAGTGTACTACCACTCACATGATACCCAAATACTTTTCACAAATTATTTCTTCACTGGTCATCGAAACTATGGACATACCATAAAAATGAATATTTTGGTGTTTTATTTCCGTCACTGGTCATCAAAACCCTTCACCGGTCATCAAAAGCCTTCACCGGTCATCAAAAGCCTTCACCGGTTATCAAAAGCCTCCACCGGTCATCAAAAGCCTGGACATATTAATCAAATGTAAATTCTACGATTTTGAATGGCCCACCTGTCTTTGTGTTTTTGTTTGCTCTTCTCCTCTTCACCATCCTGTACAATCTTGGACGTTGTGAGAGTCACCACTTTACCGTCCATCACAAACTTCCTCGTTTTCTTCAGCGTTTTGTAGTGAGGCTTTTCCTGTACCAACAAACAAAGCAACTAATTAATACAATTCAGTAGCCATCATGACACAAATATCTGACAATGAAAGAAATTTGAGATACAGTATGATATTCACAACAGTAAACAAAAGACAACAAATTTTGGTGAGTTTCTAGCAATGGTAAATTGTAGAGTTTTTTTATGGCTACGAAGTAACTTTAAGAAAATAAAAACATTTTTGTGTGTATGTCCTTTGAATAAATAGCAAATAAAACAATGCAAATGTAAAGTCAAAACAATAACAGAAATTATCAGGGTGCATACAACTATTACTTTTTAATGACAGTATAACACAATGGTTTGGATGATTTAAGCTAAGCTAAACCCATTCGAGCCATTAGACTCATTGAGCCGGTGCTTATCCCCGGTTTCCATGGCGCAAGTGGATGAGACTACATGACTCCCCCTGGACGGGATGCCAGTCCATCGCAGATTAACTCCCCAGGAGTGCTGGTACTTATTTTACAGCTGAGTGAACTGAAACAACTAGAGTAAAGTGTCTTACTCAAGGACACAATGCAGCGCTCACGACGGGAATCGAACTCGATACCTCTCGAATATGAGCATGACTCCTTAACCACTGAGCTACATGTACAGCACCTCTACATATGATTTGGATGATTTATTTTGCCCAAGTTACAAATATAGAAAGAAAGAAAAAAATGAACAACGTAGAAGCTCTCACATTTTAAGCAATATCAACATACATTATCATACTCATAGTATAATAATTGGTCGCTTACTGCTGCAAATGTTCAACCAATTAAATGTGCAATATGGAATGAGTGCAATTTAACGCTTTTATTGAAAAACTCCTATCTATCAAAATGTAGAATTTTTGAAACTTATGAAAAATAGTCACATGCAGACACAATAGCATCAAAATGCATACTCCCTTTAGGAAAATGCCCCATGACCTGGTCAGTGTGCAAGTACCCTTCCATCACCAAAAACAAACATTCAACAATTATCACTAACCACTGGATCCATGAAAGAACAGAATGGAAATTAGTTTAGTGAGAACATGAAGCAATTATCATTAACTTAGATTCCTTATGACAAGCTGTTTCCAAAATCAACAAAACTACTCAATGTACATTTTCAGGTATAACTTCCAATTAATTATCTGATTTTTAAGTCAAGAAGCACAATATCGGCTGTTCCTAAGATAGATTGATTGTCCAGCATAACAACTATTCCAACATTTTGGACTGGTCCTTTCAAACATTCTACAATAGCATTTCCTTTAAATGGAACATTAATTAAATGGAAATCTCTTTCCATCTCTCAAAACCACATCTTAATTAAGAAACTTCCGTCTTGGTTGCACGAGACTGGCATCTGCTATGCAGGCTATAGCTTGGCGTCTATGCTCCACAGAGGAGTCTTGCCGAGTTCCCGTAAGGGAGGATCATGTACAAACAAACAAACAAAAACTTAAAACAAGAGATCATTTACTATACTTTCACAAGTAATTTCTATAATTCCACAGGAACACTACAAGTAGTTAGTATCACTATTGATGTTTATGTACCAAAAACAAAAACATATCAAAATAAAAAAGGAAATTACCCTTAGTGACCTTAATGAAATAAGGCAGGATACAAAAAAAAAAATAGTACTTCCTGCTTCTGTTTAATTCAGAATAGCTGTCACAAAACTTCCGTCAAATTTTTTCCCACATTCACATCTACAGTAAACAATTCATCACAGGAAGCCCTAAGTGTAACAATGATACAACAAAAAGAGACAGCACGTTCCAGCACACAGTAACTTGTACACAGAGAAAAAGGAACAACATCCGTTGAAAAAATAGTAGTTCAGTGTCGTTGGTTTATTTCCTGTCACTAAATTAAAGGAAATTCACCTAATTGTTTTAGATTCCACCCCCCCCCCCCCCTCCCCTCCCCGAGTTAGATTGCACCAAGTGAGAGACAAGTAGCCAAAGGAATAATAAGGGGTGTTTAAACATACACAGACCCTGAACAGGGACCGACAAATCAACCTGAGATCAATTTGCCCGCCGGGCATAGCTACTTAAATTCATAACAGTTCTGCAACAAAATCAAGTTGCCCACAGGGTAGAGTTTGCAAAAATTATGTTTGTCTGGACAAAGCTTTTGGTTATGATGGGCAGCTGGACAAGCTCTGACGCTGAGATGAACCATGGTCTGTAATTGAAATTGCAATCATATGCTGTAAATTACCTTTAAGAAATCGTTGGAGATTTTGTGAATATTTCATATCTTGAAAAGTTGCTAACTCTATGTTTAGTGTGACTTTTTCTACATCTCCTTAACAGAATAAGATTTTTTGATGCTTCCTTCACCATTTTATTTCTCCTCTTTCATAAAGATAAACTTGCTTGACCACTGAACTAATCCTTTCAAACTCCAAAGTGTAGTTTCTGCACTGCTGCATTTTTTGTGTTGTCCCCTCTTGTACAAGATGAAATATCTGACCTCTGACCTACACCTTTATGCTCTTAAATTTAAATTTCAAATATTTTTTTAAATCGGAGAAGGTGCCTGATTACTAGATTAGGAATGAGTTATCAAGGTTTCTAAGATAAGTATTACCAAAGCATTTAAGTTTCATCAAGAAAAATCATCTTTTAAAAACATTTTTACATTTTTCAATTTTAAAACTTTTCAAGAAGCTCAATGTGTCTAAATTTAAATTTTAACAATAAGCATATTGCACAATAAAAATGCTTGCAAAGAACATTGGAAATAAAATTTTAAAACAAGTTGCAAACAATTTAAGACAAAGAAAATACCAATGAAACAATCATACCTACCACACAGAATTCAATTTTTCACAAACAAAATATTTTCATCTAATCTTCGCCAGCAAATTACAAGCACTCATAAAATATGCTTCCAATTTTTCATGGAATGAAGCCCGTTTATATATTCATATCCCCTGAAGGAAATCCTGTAATCTAGTGTTACTATTACATGATACACTGCTGTAGTACTTTCACCTTAGTAAGAGTAATTAGAAAGAGGATTTCCTATTTTTGCCTAAATTACTGTTAACTTAAGAAATATCCTTACCCCCCAGAAATATCCTTACCCTCCCCCCCCCCACCTTACCCTCCACACCATCCAATCCCAAATTATCTAATGATAACAAAGAGTCTAATCTACACACATTTCATGTGTAAATCTTGCATCACATAGGAGAAACAGACGTGCCTTATGGAATGAGGATTCTTCAAGTACAAACTAACATCATTACATACCTCGCCACCCCTTCCGTTAAAAGAAATCTTGAAGGATATGCCTGTTAGTAATGATTGCCTAAATCAGAAGGAAAAACTGACATTCTTTCCTCTTCTCTACCTTGTGCCCCTAAGAAAAACTGAAAGTTTATACCTATAGCACAATGATTGTGTGAATTAAGAAAGAAAACTGACATTATATTTTTCATCCCCTACCTCCCACCCCTTCCCATAAAAAAAAAAGTAAATCAAAATATATTTATGACTGTGAATGACTTGCTAAATTTTTAGCTTTCTGTATGATCTATAAATGCCTCTCTACAGTATGCCTTGTTTAAAATT
This sequence comes from Chiridota heheva, assembly GCA_020152595.1. Lineage (NCBI taxonomy): Eukaryota > Metazoa > Echinodermata > Holothuroidea > Apodida > Chiridotidae > Chiridota > Chiridota heheva. The sequence goes on from JAIGNY010001519.1 coordinate 167,484, forward strand.
TATAAATCAAACTAAATCTTAAAGGACTGGCCTAAGAGTAATGATTGTTTGAATGAGAAGTTGTCCTACCCCCTTCTCTGCCTCGTGCCCTTAAACTCCACCCCACCCCTTCACCGAAAAATTATATATACATAGGCAGAAATATATTGAAGATTATATTAAATGACTTGCTAGATTTGTAGCTTGCTGTACGCTCTTTCATGATCTATAAATGTAAAGACTCCCTAGTATGCCTTCATTGAAAGAAATCGAGTGAGCAAAGTGAAAAAGATGAAAATACCTTGCTAGAAAGAGCTTGGCATGTAATGGAGCCTTTGACATTTTTGTAAATTACTGGAAGCGTTTTTTTGTTTTATTTATTGAGCTGGGGTATAATATGCACTTTATATGAACATGCTTTGCCTATTTGCTTATATCATGAACCTTACACTCTTTAAGTTAAAGGAAAATATTTTTGGTTTTATAGAAATACATAATTGTCTTGGATCTGCCTTTATGACATCACACTGTACGCTGCGAGAGTCACACTGATGAAATCTTTAAGAGGTAATAACTCCAAAATGGAATAACATATCACCATGTTTTTACACCAAATTGTTTCTTTAATTGTTATATCATATACATCAAAATAAAAATTCATGGGAATATTCCTTAATAATTATGATTCAAGTTTCAAAAGTACGCCACTGTGCACCAGCTATACCGTAGAAAAAATATTCCAACCCAGTCATAAACCTTTAATCCCTTTAATCAATGGGTATGGTTTAGCCCATATCAAAGCTTCAAACGTTTAAATGTTTACACATGTAGTCGTCACAGCCCTATAGGCTAATGGGCCTGTGTTATTAAAATTGTGATAGCCCATATACAAATTAGCAAGCCCCGGACTAGTGAACTTATGCAAATTTTCCTGACATATCTTACTGGTTATGTAAATCACAAAATCTCATAAGGTATTTAAATAAAATACAGAAATAGTTCTGAAGATGGTGAGAAATGTGATGTCATTTCAGGTCTGATATAAACCATTTTTTCACCAGTCTGATACAACATGAATATCTCATTATGGAATAAAATTCTGGAATAATGTTTTTTTTTTTCTGCTTCTTCGGCATTTTGTTCTTTCCAATGCTCTCTTTCATATGAAACGAAACATTGTTGTTCATTTTAAACACCAACGCTTGCATTCGTAAGAGATGCAACTCCCCCGTACTAACTGTCTCTTTATATGGCTAGATTTTACCAGCCATAAATCGCAACTGAACAAGAAAGGGCACTTTGAGGACTAAGGTGCAGGTCTAGTTCTTAATCTCTAGTAAACAAGTGCAATCCAATATTCAACCCTTTCGTATCTGCAAAACAAAGTACGTCAGTCTTTATTTCCTGTAATTTATTGGGAACTTGTTCCGTCTACAGAAGCTTTCTTTTATGTTTGGGATCATTTTCCTTTAGGATAACTCATGCGAATCTTAACAAACATGACAAGGGTTCCTATCCTTACATTTATGACCAAGATACAACTCGTACGGTAAGTGTTTTTGTCTTTAATTGTACCTCAAAATGATAAATCTTTTTCTTACTTAACAAAAAGTGTTAAAAGTATTGGTAACAAGAGAGCTGGGTTATTACAATAATTCAGCTACTGATAAAAATTAGTAATCAAGTCTTAATTAATCAACATTGAAATGGCTGTAAAACGACCAATGTTTTCCATTATCTTTAAAGGTATAAGGACATGTTATTTTCACTCTTTATAGTATATTTTTTTCTAATTAAGCTCAAGTTCTGGCTACCTGTTCATTAATCTTTAACTATCAACTTGGCACAAACAAATGGCTGTAAAATAACCATTTGTTTTTTTTTTACAAAAGTTTACCCTTTTTCACACAAAGGTTAAAACACTTCTTTCAAGGGATGAATCAGATTTTTTTTTTTTCAGTCTTGATCCACATTTTTATAATTTTGCCTAAAATATGGAGAGCAAAAAAACAAAAACAAAAGCTTTAAGCAACATTTAACTAAGCTTGAATTCAAATTTCTTAGATATAAGCCTACTAGGTATTGTATTCTAAAATTCTTCTTATTTTCTGCATTTTTCTAATCAATTCGGCAATGCTAATTTTAGGAATAAGTATCATTGAACTTTGAAATAAAACTGAATAACAAATGGGATAAAAACAAGCATTATTCTGCCAAAGCAACAAAAAAATGTAAAAATATTTGTACCTTACGCTTTTATGCAAGGCGTTTTAGAGGGCCTTTTAGATGACACAGAAATTTCAATTTGAGGGGTACAAACACATAAGCGATAATTACTCAATGGAAATCTGTATCCCATAAAGTGAGTATTTTCTATTGATGGGGAAAAATAAGAAGCAATCTTGCTTCATATGAAAGTCCTCCCTAATTAACAATTAACTAGACAATGCACAAGCTGTCATGACTACATTTGAGATATCAAATTTACAGAATTAGAGAGCATTTATGAGCTGCCTCCGATGTCATAAATCTTATTTACATCAAATTAAGAAAATAGAGACATAGATCAGTCCTGACTCTGGAACTAACAAAGCCTTAATGAGGGAAATTGTTCTTAATATATGATGAAAATCAACCTAGAAGGCATGCTTAAGGCATGCTTTTATATAGGAAAATGACCAATTTAAGATATATTAATATAGGTTGGATTTGACATTTTAACAGCAAAATTTAAAGTCAATACATTGATTTGTGGGATATACTTTCAAATTTTAAAATACATTTTAACCAAAAATAAAGTTTTTCACCCCAAATTCAGGATGACAACTCTTCTTAAATCATTCTATTAAGGAAATTGTGTCCAATTTCTACAGAATACAACCAAACTGGAATGCATAATAACGTTATTAAAGGCAAAACTCACAGCTTAATTTTCGCCTCTTTTAAAAACAGAAAAAAATCTTTCAAACCAATTAATTTTTATATTCTTATTATTATAATTTTTTTCATTTAAAATAAGAAAACAATTTTGTTTAATTTTCTGGCAGCCATTTTAAATTTTGCCAAAAACTAAATTGTTGCATTGTTGGTTCAAAATTCCACCATCATGAATTTGAATTTCATGATGTAAAGTTAAACTATACACAAAAAATGTAACAGTTCTGCATAGAATTTAATATTCTTTCTATCAAGCAATCAACGGATGGTTTGTTTGTTGATGTTTAACGTTGCCGCAACAGTCAGAGTCAAATGTGCCAAGCAATCAAATTCAGAGAGAGAAAAAATTGGATGTTCCAAACCCATCATATGATAAATTAATTGTTTTTCTTTGTTTTTATTCAAACGAATCCACTACTTTCTAATCTTTCAACAAAGATGATAGAAACAAAAGTGAAATGTTATACTTACAAAACTATAAAGGTGCAAATTCATGACAAAATTATGAAAAAAATGAAATGTGCTAATCAATACCACAAAATGTTCAGAGAAAAGTACGCAAAAGTCAGTGATTTGAGTTCATTTCTAAAGTATGTGGGTGACCGTGCAAGCAAACACAAAAAGCAAGCCATGCAAATGGGTGAAAACGTAAAACATGCTTGAACACACATGTGGGGTGACCACAAAAACACGCATTCTAACCTCTTGGTTGGATTTGCGCTTATTGGACGTTACCGACTGCGTATCCGACGAATCCATTCCTTCTGTGCTGTCATTGGTCATTGCACTGCCGACTGAAATTGCCGAACTTCTACTGGCAACGCTGCCTGTCCCAGTTTCGAGAGCTCTCTTGAGGCTGCTTAACCGTGCCACATCAATTTTGGACCCGTGTTTCTCGGCTTGACCAGTGGTAGTGCCCTCCTTGGGTGAATCTGGTAAACCGTTTGTAACTGCCGCCGGAGCAAACTGGGTTGGTCTTTCAATTTGACCCGTTTCTGGCAACTTTTCCTTCTCCGTGTCTTTCTGGATTGCAATATCGGAATGATTGTTATTGATTAGGCCATTCCCAATCTCACCCACATGCACAGTTACAACGTCAAGCGCTTCATCACCCGCTATATTATTAACATTAGCAGCATTTAAATCTGTTAGGTTACTATTTGCAGAGGGGGGTACAGTTTCATTTACTACAAGTTTCTTGTCAATTGCATGGAGCACATTTGTTTTAGTGCCATGATTTGAAGCAGAACTTACATGTACTTTGTCTCTTCCATTTTGGTTAGTGTGGTTGGTTAGTAAAGCTTCGCTTATCTCATGGTCAGGGGACGGCAAGGTGGTTGGAATGATTGGACCTACCCGTTCAATCTCATGGGGTTTTTCGGCTGTGCTTTCAGAGTGATCACTACCATTGGCTTCAATGCCCTCATTTGATGCGCTCATCTGATCAGGCTTCTTTCTTCCTCCTATGTACAAAACAAAAAAAATACAAGTTTAAAACTTATGGAAGGTGTAACTGGATAAATGTATCTCTATTCTTAGACAAATTTGATCACAATCTATGGCGGAATTATTTTGTGAAGACAGTGAGAGTCAAATAGAAACAATAATTATAAAAATTATGGATCTGTAAAGCTGACATCTTACTTTCAACAGCTACCTTTTGCCAATCTTGTGTATATTGCTAATATCCTGTGTGCTTGGCATGATCAATAATACAGGGATGGTGGACACAGGGGTTGACACAGGGGTTGGGGCTGGAGATATAGCCTCTACTTCTTAGTTGGCTCCAAAAATACATTCATAGATATTTAAAAAAAAAAAAAAAAATCTTAAACCAAAATTAAAATTAGGAAAAAAAATTGTCCCACATTGCAGGGTTTACAAGGGATTTAATTTACCCCTGGTTCTCCCACAGGTGCTTGTGATGGTAAAATTATGCTCGCTACCTACAAGATCAATTCCACATATTAAAAACATGATCTTTTGTCACTGTAGTATATTACAAATTCATGACAATAAGATGATCACTTGTTCAACTCTCATAGTGTGGGGCTTGAAGTGTGAGGCTTAAAGGGTTAATGAATATTTTTTTCTTTCCTTTTGTTTAAATTCTATCCTATTATATATGTTCAAACTTAATGTCCCTTGTTATACATGGAGAACCTTTAATCACAAGCTTTTAGTAGTTTTCTGAAGGTTCTCCTCCTTCTTTTCAATATAACTGACAATCTGTGCTATTTACGTTTATTTGTTTAGTTTCTAATTATCTAATTGCTTGTATATATTAATTGAATTTTTTTGTACATATTTTGAAAAGATTGAAATAAAGTTTGAACAACAACAATCAGGTATTTTACAACTACATGATGAATCAGCCTGAAAAATAAAAAATATAATACAACTTTCCGTGAAATAATTCTCTGAGGTTGCTGTGTTGTTTGGTGCACGAATATGAAGAGTGGGTTGCCAACCCTAATTTGTTTGAATTTTTACCAAGATTTACATCCCCAAAAAATGGACATCCTATTGTGTGTTCAACACAATTCTAAATTGTTCTCCTCTTTACTGACATCACTCCACCCTCCAGAATAACTTGAACAGCTCTTCAAACTATATGCCCACAGAAAAAAATGGACATCCTATTGTGTGTTTGACACAGTTCTTAATTGTTTTCCTCTTTACTGACATCACGCAACCCTCCAGAATAACTTGTGCAGCTCTTCAAACTATATGCCCACAGATAGTAAGAATGGGTGAGACTTTGAAGCTTAAAATGATACCTATTCTAGGGGTGTAGTACAAAGAGTCACCTCCCAGAAGAACAAGAACAAAAAAGGATTTACAGTTACAAGCAGAAAAATTGCCCTGGTAAAATTAAAGGATATCTCTCCTGATTAAATTGTGGCGGCACACATTTTATTCTCCAAAACAATTCTGGATGGCCAATCAATGTAAGTGGACATTGTATCATTGTGTTTCGACCAATCAAAATACCCGAATTATAATCTGTTTACCTCCACGTTAGAGATGATAACTGATCTTTAAGTTTTCAACAAATGTTGCTGCTAATCAGGAAATCTTCAATTTTCTGGAATTTTGCTTCAATTTTCGGGAAATTTGCTTCAACTTTTACGAAATCTACATTAATCTCCACAAAATTTCTTTAATTTCCTGGCAGTTTTCTTTAATTTAGGGAAAGTTCTTAATTTTTTGCAAAATGTTGTTAAAAGTTACATTTATTTTACAAGTGTTACTAATTTCATTTAAATAATTTCCCAATTTTCCCTTCCAGTTGGGAAGAAACATAAAAATGGAAGGTGAAATCCTCTCAGACAAGGGGCAGTCCTTTCTATGCCCTATTTGAGCTATAATAATAAGAGGTCCAAATAACTATCAAGTGACCGTTGTACCTGTTCTGGTTCATCATGGGGTGGTGAAATGTTGAAATTTGAGTTGGAGGTGGGGGTGACAGGTGAGCTAGGAGTGCCTGAATTGAGCATGTCTCGGCTGTCCAGACTGGCGCTGTCTAGCGATGGTTCTTTGATATCCTAATGAGCAAAAATACAGATGAAGAAGCAATGAGTGACAAAAAGAAGCATACTGAAGCTGACAAACGAGGCGTCTTAATTGCACAGAAGAGCGTGACAATGGTTGAAAATCTTGCAGCCCTTTCCTTAACTCTTACTCTACCGACACTTTTCTGAAAACGCGCTTGGGAGGCGGGGTCAAAGATGGAGCACCCAAAGCGGCGATTATATCGCTACTTGGTAGAGTAAGGGTTAATCACAGGCTGATTATTGAAGGGTCCTCTGTCTCTCAAGCAGCAGAGTCAGGCTCGTTCTGCTTCAGTGACCAAGTGGGCCGCCCACTGGGATCATGCTACATACTGTATATCTTTGAGTTGGTTCACTTGTCGCGGGTTGATTAACCCTTTCTCTACCAGCACTTTTTTTAAACGCGCATGGGAGGCGGGGTCAAAGATGGGGCACTTAAAACAGCAATAATATCGCTGTGTGGTAGAGTAAGGGTTAATGGAATGCTCCTGTGATTTTTCATTTTATATATATGATAGAGGACTTTTACAGAAACAAAATGGTGTAAAAAGCGAGAATGATATTTTATTCCGCTTAGCTAGGAATTATTGCATTTCAAAGATTTCACCAATGTGTTGAAATCTTACCTGGACAATTTTTATTTGATTTGTTTGAAAATTATTGGCTATTTCTAAATTATTTGAAACCTTTTTTTTTATAATTGTTGAGATGGGGTATCAAATACAATTTACAAGAACATTTTTTGCCCATCTGCATTCGTATCTTACCGTGAAAGAAAACAAATATTTAAAATTTTAAAGATCTAAAATATATTTTCACCAATGTTTCTCTAATAGCCCTCTAACAAATAGATCAAAATGAAAATTGACAGGATTATTTTTCAAGCACAAAAGCTTGAATACTTTCTTTTCCCTCTGGTGTTTGTGAAGTCCAATTAACCTCTCTTAAAGAGGTAGGCTCGTCCTATTAAAATACGGTAAAAATGGGGGATACGATATTTTGACGTCACTTCCGGTTGCGGACGCAAAATCCGATCAAGAAGAAAACTCCATGGTTTGTACAGCCAAACACTAGCATGTACATTGTGTGTGCCGAGTTACATACACAGCACATTACGTTACTGTGACGAGTAACTTGTTGTTTTTTTCATGCGTTTGTCAGAAACCAAAAGTGAAATATTAGTATTATAATACTACAATTATAGTCACCAAATGAAAATTACTGAGTAAAAAAAGAAGATGAAAGTAAAAGTTGCAATAAACAATTCTACTGGGGCTCGAAGTCACGACTTTTGATAAGAAAAAAACTGCTTCCAATCGCCGTAACCAACTGGGGTAACTCATGTAGTGACCTTCGAGGCATTTTAAATAACTATATACCTTGCAATACAAGACAACGAATCGCGCAGCAAAATTTCAACCAATCAAAAAATTTGAAAGGAATTCTAAATATTGTGCACATATAACAATTTCGCCTCTTTAAGTTAAAATGATTCACAGCTTTTTCAACCAAACTTTAAAAAAAAAGGTAAAAAAAAAAAAAAGAGGGAATATAACTTTTTAACAAATGAATTGGGGCAATAAATTGGTGAAATTAGATGTTTTATCAAAATATGATGTTAGGGTGAAGATATACTGGTGAGCTTTGGTAGCCTTTAATTCTTTCATGTGTGAAACTAATGTTGAGCTTATTATATCCACCTGCTGGCCTTTTCAAAGACTTACTCATAAATCTATAACTGGGTATGACATACTAATTATTGATTTTGGGTTTATTTTTCCATGGTACAGGTAAAACACCTTGGATAAGAAAATGATATTCTTAAAGGAATATTCCTGTGAATTTTTATTTTCATATATATTGCAGATGAATATTAAAGAGGCAAATTAGTAAAAAACCATGTTAATATCTCATTCCATTCAGAAGTTATTGCATTTCAAAGATTTCACAAGTGTAAAAGTACTGTACCACCTTGCAGTGTAAAGTGTGATGTCATAGTTTCACCAGAATTTCAAAGTGCAATAACTGTTTTAAATGGAATTATATTTCAACATGTTTTTTTCTCTTCAATTTCTCTCTTTAGCAGTCCTCTTCATATGAATGAAAATTCATATTATCTGTCAGCACTGTGTGGTAGTCACGTTTTTGTACTACCAATATTGTTGCTTAATCACTACTGGTAGTGTTGCCACTACTGGGATTACCCTTATTTCCATACTGCACTGTCACTACCTTATATTAGTAAACAAGGCCAAATTCACATCTAAACATATATTTGAATACCTTGATTACACTGATAAATAACACAGAGCATTAAAATCCCTTTAAAATGTCTATACAAAATTCAGTTCTATCTGAAAAACTCCTGTAACTTAAAAAAAAATCCCGAAAGAATGTTCACCATCACAACCCACGGAAGAATTCAGGTACAAAAATCACCTGATGTATGTATACTGTAATTATTTCAAAATGTCGTGCCCTATTGTAGACTTTTTTTAGTAAAATAAATTTTTAGTAAAATTCTGTTTGAACTGGCAGAATCGCCATCTTGATTCGATTGCATAACTTTCCCTTCTTCGATTTGCAATTTCAGACAACACTTTTTGTTATTTTCAAGGCAATTTTATTGTAAAGAAAGAATGATGGAACTACATTGTTTCCAATTATTATTGACCTGAGGTATTCTTAAAGCATTTTGAGATGTATTTCATACCATGTGAATTCTTGTTTATGAACTTGGCCCTAGTGCTGTAACTGTAATGATCTAGTGTGTAATGAGTGTTGATGCTGATATGTGAATTTGCTTGTGGTATTAAAAGCCAATATGAAATTACACTTTTATCTGAGGGTTTTGATTGTTGAATGACTAAAACAAATGTATGGGATAACCTTCTGTACATGACAATTTGTTCAGATACAAAAGAATTCTGTAATTTGGTAACTAAAAACTCCACGAAACTTAGGACTTTTTTATCACCCCAAGTTCAAACTTCTTCATGATTGATCTAGTATTAAAACAACTTGTGTGCTGCCAAATGCCGAAATTGACTTAAATTTTGTAAGAGTAAGTTGTTTTTACATGGAAAATGAAGCAAAGAAAAAAAGACACAAAACATGATTTTTTAACATATACTTACTTAATAATTCATTCAAATACCGGGAAAGATAACAAAATTTCAACAATTTTTATCAATCTCGGGATTCCCGGTTGTAGCAACGAATCCTTGTTGTCGAAGATTGCATAGTACCGGGATCGGGATACCAGAACATACATAAATTCAAATTTGCCTGATATTAAGAACCTTTTCTTATTAAAAACAAACCCAAGGGACTCTTGGCGATATTTTTCATTCTTGGTGAACATATGAGAATCCTATGCAGGGGCATCACTGTAGGCATTATCTAATTTCACTGCTTTTGAAGTTCTGACTGGCTATGCTATGATGAACAGCTTTTTAAGTAACACATCTAATTCTCTTTGTAGGAACATAATCAGTGATAAGTGGTACAGCCCATCTCACTCACTATTTCTATTAAGAGATTAGTTTGATCTAAAGATGAAAATTGGGCAACTGCATTTGAAGAAAATCTACCCCCTTTTATTTGTTGCCACCTTTCTAGAAACATATGTGCATCTTTGCTATATATACATACTATTGTATGTGGTCACTTATAATTTTTGTAAGAAGAAACAAATGAATAGAGAGAGGGGGGAAGGGAGATGTCTGGTGTGGTAGGGGGAGGGCCATTAAAAATAGGGTAACCCCTCCCTTGACTATTCTGATCTTTCTACTTAAGTTAAATCAACTGATTTATTCAAGGTATCCACTATGAAAAACTATGGGCAGTTTATCAACATTCCTTTTTTTCTTATTGCCATATCAAATCCGACATTTGAGAAATTGTCAGTAATTCAATCTAGAATTTCTATCTACAAAAATAGAAATATATTTAAATATAATAATATCTATTTAAAAAAATGGTGTGTATGCTTGATAAATGGAATTTATTGTACATTTGGTGGAACATGTAGACATGACGGTCAGGTAACCAGAAAACTGAGCCATAATTTTAATTTCTTATTTTTCCCCCCTTTTTTTTTTTTGTGGGGTAGGGGAAGGGGAATCTTACCATAGGCACTTCATCTTCTGGAATTTCCTCCTCTTCTTCATACACATCTGCCTTGGCCTCTGCTAACAGCTCCCTCACTGGTCTGTTATCAGATACATCTGAAAGCCATGGGTGCTGTGAAAAGGAAAAATAATTCAATTTCTGAAACAGGGGCACTAGAAAGGAAAATAAGGAAGCAATTTTCTAGAGAATCTAAAATATTCAGCGAAGCTTTCCACCCATGTGGAGAACTTCAAACTAAACACCAATATCCATTTAAGCCGTTTTTCTTTTTTTAGATTAATAAACATTAATATTTTACCACTTTGAGAGACAAAATTGTTTAATGAATATTTGAAAAATTCACCAAAAATACGCTGCTTTAAGTCACTTTCAATTTAAAATAAAGTTGAGTGTGATATTATAAACAGATTATTTACAACAGTCAGATTTATACAAATCAATTAACAACTACTTTACATATACACTGAACAGGAATTTTTATATTGATTCTACGACAGAATCGGACATGCTTAAAGGAATACTTCCATGTTTTTTGTAACCTTTCATAAGAAAGAGTAAAATTTTAAAAACAATTTAGTACAAAAATCATGTTGATATGTTATTCCTACCAAGAGATATTCAAATTTCAAGCTTCACAAAAAATGCCAATAAACCAATAGGAAAAGGCTCAGTATGACATCACAGCAACACATTCTCCCACAAAGTTTATGTATTTCATTAAAATCAATCTTTCTTTTTTATTAGTAAAACCTGCTAGAAAAATCAATTGATGAAAATTAGGTATTTATATACATTGCCAAATATACCCTACTTCAATAACTTTTGGAAAATTGTTTCGAATCATACAGAAACAACCAATTAATGTTCAAGGAAATACATAAACATTTGCAATGGAATTGTCGACATCATCTAACACGAATTCATCATACTGTACACAAACTTTAAAATGCAATTGGGAAATCTTCAACAAAATCCATATCTCCTGAATGGAATATGATATCAACCTGATTTTTGTAGCAAATTGGCTCTAGAAGTATGCTCTTTCAAATAAAATTTTACAAAAAACTATGGGAATATTCCTTTAAAGGGGTGGTGCCATGAAATTATTGGCCAGGTATGCAAAAGTATTATAATTATAAAAATATGCTAACTCGGGGGCACAGGGCCCTTGTCCCATTGGCCAGTCCAAGGTTGTTCTACAAAAGGAAAATGATGTACCTTTGTTTTTCTGTATGTGGGCTGGACATAGGGTAGATGATTGAGAGTGTCTTACCAGAGTTGATTAAATAATACATTTGACCCCTCTCTCACTCCATCACTAAGCCTACACAAAATGCAATGATATGAACAGCCCTAACTAATACAAATCCAATCACTATGAATAAGAATAAGAAACTCATCAACTGATATGAAAGTGCCATAATCTCCTATTTATCTTTTACAATCGCTTTTAAATATTCTTTACAAATTCTTTCGGTTTCTAAAAAAAAACCACTAAGTAGGCAATTAATTTGGGGTCGTGCCATGAAATTATTGGCCAGGTATGCAAAAGTATTATAATTATGAAAATATGCAAATTTGGGGAGCACAGGACCGTTGCCCCATTGGCACAATGGCCAGTACAAGTTGTTCTACAAATGGAAAATAATGTAACTTTGTTTTTCTGTATGTGGGCTGGACATAGGGTAGATGATTGAGAGTGTCTTACTAGAGTTAATTAAATAATAGAATTGACCCGCTCCCTCATCCCATCACTACCACCCCATCACTAAGCCTACACAAAATGCAATGATACCAACTAATACAAATCCAATTATATGAATAAGAACAAGAAACTCATCAATTCATGATATGAAAGTGCCATAATCTCCTATTTATCTTTTACATTCCCTTTGAAATATTCTTTACAAATTCTTTCGGTTTCTAAAAAAAGCCACCAAGAAGGTAATTAATTTGGGGTCGTGCCATGAAATTATTGGCCAGGTATGCAAAAGTATTATAATTATGAAAATATGCAAATTTGGGGAGCACAGGGCCCTTGTCCCATTGGCACAATGGCCAGTACAAGTTGTTCTACAAAGGGAAAATAATGTAACTTTGTTTTTCTGTATGTGGGCTGGACATAGGGTAGATGATTGAAAGTGTCTTACCAGAGTTAATTAAATAATACATTTGACCCCTCCCTCACTCCATCACTAAGCCTACACAAAATGCAATGATAGCAACAGCCCTAACTAATACAAATCCAATCACTAAGAATAAGAAACTCATCAATTGATGAAATGAAAGTGCCATAATTTCCTATCCATCTTTTACAATCCCTCTTATATATTCTTTACAAATTCTTTCGGTTTCTAAAAAAACCACCAAGTAGGCAATTAATTTGGGGTTGTGCCATGAAATTATTGGCCAGGTATGCGAAAGTATTATAATTATGAAAATATGCAAATTCAGGGAGCACGGGGCCCTTGTCCCATTGGCATAATGGCCTGTACAAGTTGTTCTACAAAAGGAAAATAATGTAACTTTGTTTTTCTGTATGTAGGCTGGACATAGATGATTGAAAGTGTCTTACCAGAGTTAATTAAATAATACACTTGACCCCTCCCTCACCCCACCACTAAGCCTACACAAAATGCAATGATACCAACAGCCCCAACTAATACAAATCCAATCACTATGAATAAAAATAAGAAATTCATCAACTGATATGAAAGTGCCATAATTTCCTATCTATCTTTTACACAATCCCTCTTAAATATTCTTTACAAATTCTTTTGGTTTCTAAAAAAACCACTAAGTAGACAATTACAAGCCACAGAGAGTGTAATAAACTAGCGACCAAATATCTTTGCAACCACACTCTAATCTTTAAATTAGTTTATCATGATACTTTTGCATTGTTTTGAATGGTCACCTGTAAGTGGACTTTGGACTTCTATATAATTAAGATAAACAAATTAAAACCGTGGTACTTGAAAAGGATCATTTAGTAATATGACAGGTCTGATCTGACAGAAAATGAAATGATTTACTTGGTACGAGATAAATTAAGCAGTACTAAATCAACATGGATACAACTTATTATGGTCGGCCGCAACCATATATTTTAAGATGACCTTACAATTACACAAAGTAAACAGATAAGGATCTCCCATCTTTTAGGGGATATGAAACATGACATTAATGTTTAACTATAAATATCTTAGCTTCAATAATCCCACAAAAATATACTGATTAATCATTATTTTGTTCATATCAAGAAACATCAATATGATTGAAATAAAGCAATTTTCATATTTGCCTAACATATATTTGATATGAGTCTACAGTAGTGGCATCACTCACTTCCTGTCTTGGTGATGTACAGTGTCTCACAGAAGACTAACTGAACTGCTATTAATTTGTGTATATACATATGTGAGACATGTTACTATTTCCAAATGTCTCATACGAGTTCAGTACAAAAGTTGAAATGATTATTCATCTAATTTTTTCATATGAGGGATACTGCACAAAATTAGAAGAAAAACAATCACATATGTTGTCAAAATTGATATATCTTGGAACCCTGATAACTTCCATATGTGAGGTATATATATATATATATATATATATATATATATATATATATATATATATATATATATATATATATATATATATATATATATATATATATATATATATATATATATATATATATATATATATATATATATATATATATATATATATATATACATATATATATATATATATATATATATATATATATACATACACACATATGTGTGTGTATATATATATACGCCCACACAGGTGCCTTTTTTGCACCATTTTCGTAGTGTAGGTGTCTTTTTTACTCAAAAAGATATTTTAAAAAATTGAAGTAAATAATTGTCCTTTTTTCATCATTTTCGTAGTGCAGGTCCCAAAAAATAAGGTTTTACTGTGTTAATTTTATACTGCTGATCCATTTTTACAATATTTTCGTTGAATACTCATACTGCAGGTATCAAAATTGACTTCTTTCATACTGGGGTATCAAAATTGTATAATTTCACACTGCAGTAACCAAAAAACTATCACACTGAGGGTATGTTTTTTGGTTGATAGGCTGGGCTGCACACCCTACCACTTTTAGAAAGAAGTGTCCTCCCCCACCCCAACCCCCTTCCCCTTCATCACCACCACCCCCGAACTTTGAAACTAATTGAGCTTTTAATTCGGGAACTTTTCTGTTCAGAATTTAATGCCCTTCTGGTACATAATCAATTGAATAAAACAATTAAAGTATCATTATTTAGTACATTGAAGTGCAAGGCTGAAATAATCACACATAGTTTATGACAAATAAGCTGTTTTTGAAATATTCATGGCTTTCATAAGACAAACATTTAGATTTATAACTTGTACCCACTGAACACAATTATACAAAAAAGATAATTTACTCCACTGACCTTAACTTGGCGATTGATCAAATCTTACTACTAACACTTCCACATATAATACAGCAGCTTAATGCAATATTCCATTCTTACTGATTGCCATGGAAACCAGCTTTATATTTGTTAATCAAACAAGCTGATAAGAATTTTATCAGCTTAATAATGTACACAAAACTATGGTTTTCCCCCCCAAAGCCTAGCTCTTAAAATCAATAAAAGCTCATCAAACACATTTCACCATAATCTTAATTTTGAAAATAATTCCAGCAGACCTGAATTAATGCCATCTGCATTGAGGATCAAGCATATCATAAATAAAAGCAGACTTCTTACTGGGTTTATTTATGTATCTAAAATACAGAGACAAAAAAGAAATGGAGCTCTGGCTTTAGCAAACAGGCTTGTGAGGTAGATTTTTTACAGATCAGGTAGATGTGAAGAAATGTTATTTTCCTTTAAAATTGTTGTTATTGATAGTCATTATAGAAGAAGAAGCCTTTTGAAGTATGAAATATCAACAATTGTACCATTCTACACATTTGTCAATATTGACAATAAAAACAGATAATTATGTTTAAACTATGATGGAAACTGCTTTCTAAAGAGGATAGGTGGGGGAATTCTTTAAAACAAACAAATAAATCAAATCTGTAATAACAACTTGTGAAGAAAAAACAAAAACTGAAACAATTTCCATTTTTTTTAGTATTTTAAGAAACACATTCTTCCGATACCAATCAGACCCATAGTTCAGCCCGCTAAAGCCATAATTAAGGCTTGAGCCCCTGGTGAGGCTCTGGGTTTTTAGCTATAATCCTACTTAACAATAAAACTATTCTGAATGATTAACCCTTACTCTACCACGCGGCGATATTATCGCCGTTTTGGGTGCCCCGTCTTTGGCACCGCCTCCCGAGCGCATTTTCAAAATAGTGCTGGTAGAGTAAGGGTTAAGGGCCATGCATGAGAACAAACAGGACAATTTCTTACTATGCTATCATTCTGTGTTCCATGAGGGGTATTTAATTTATGAGGTTAAGATTAAGTTTTCAAAAGAAGTTGACTTTTAAAACATGTATCATTAGAAAATAAAAATAAAAAATAAAAGAATAGAATAAAACAAATTATTAATTTTTTACATTTTTTAATATTTTTTAAGAAGTTGGACAACTAAAACATTAATAATAAAATTTAAAAATAAATTAAAACAATTATTGTTATTTTACACTTTTTCTGATGAGGGACAGGGTGGCCTAAG
Organism: Chiridota heheva; assembly: GCA_020152595.1. NCBI lineage: Eukaryota > Metazoa > Echinodermata > Holothuroidea > Apodida > Chiridotidae > Chiridota > Chiridota heheva. Next base: position 183,797 of record JAIGNY010001519.1, read on the forward strand.
AAGGGCAGGTGGATCTAGAGTGGCAGGCGGGCTGAAGAGGGACGGGTGAGCCAAAGAAGAGTGGGGCGGGCCAAAGAGGGGCATTATTGATATTCAATTTTTCTTTTACATGTTGGTATCTTTTCATGTAATGTGTTCTAAAATATTTGTGTATATTGTATTTTTGGTAGTTTCTGCTTCAATACGGGTGTGTCAGCTGATGCCATGAGGTCACATGATTTTGTTTACATCGTCAGTTTGTTGGGAAATAACACTGTCATCTGCTGTACACTTAATTAGACTAACATACGTTTGCATGTTGTTATATAAAATTATTTTTGTAAGATAATTATGTCGGAATCTTGCTGTGCCATTGGTGGTTGCACTACAGTAGTAGAGGTGTGCCGGGGAATAAAAAGATGTTTTTTCAATTTCCATCTAATCCTGATCAACGTTCCAAGTGGGTTTCTGCACTGAATATCAGGTATGTAGGCTTTGTCTGAGAATAACGAACAATCAGCTGGCGTTCACGTAAAAGTTACTATTCATATACCAGGTGAATAATATAAAACTTGAGGAAAATATGAAGTAAAATTGGAAGCAAATAAAACTAGAGCTGTCTGAATGACAGCATGCGCAACTATTTGAAGCTGCAGAGGGAGTGCGCTACTTGAAGGAGGTAAGCAGTTATTAATCCCGTAAGAGAAATTTTGATAACAAGCTAAGCTTTAGGAAAGTCCACTTACAGTGTCTAATTCTTTGTTTTCATTTTTAGTTCCGACCCTATCAGCATCAAAAACCTATGCAGTGGAACCTATGCAGTGGTGTTGGTGTGTATGTCTGGGTATGGGTGTGTGTATGTAGGTATGGGTGTGTGTGTGACACTTTGCTTGTAAACACAATATCTCATTAGCAGTACATCTATGTCTTGTCATATTTGGCACATAGATGCATTGTCACTAGTAAATAATCCTTATTGTTTTTGGTGTTGATATCATGCATATGAGTGGGCGGGGCTAAATGTAAAAATCTTCAAATGTTCATATCTCTACAATCATATATCTGTTTTGCTTCTTATTTAGCATAATCGAGTAAGTTAGAAAGGTTTAATACACATATTACAAGAATGCCAAAATCATTGATATGTATGGTGGGCAGGGCTTAAATGTGTTTGTTTTTTTCTACTGAAAATAGCTTGTAAACAAGGTATCTCCTGAAGTGTATATCAGTGTCATGTCATATTTGGCACATAGATATATCATGATTTGAAGATGGACACTATTGTTTTGGTGTCCATAACAAATGAGTGGGTGGGGCTTAATGTACACATTTTGAAATGTTCAAAACTTTACAAGTGTATGCCTGTTTGCTTCTTATGGGGCATACTTATGTTAATAGTTAGTATGTACATACTTATATTGTCCAAATGTTATATTTTAGTTATGATCTTAAGAAAAACAAGACTATATTTCATGGCTGCACCCATATCCCCCAAGGGTAATAAATATTCATTGCATTTTTAATACTTCAATGACTTCATTACTTCAATCAACACATTCAACTCAAAATAATTCCTGCAAAATAAGCTTGAATTCCTGACATGTAAAGCTTGTCTGTGCAATGGCATTGACAGCGGTTTTAGTTTAGGGGGAACAACAATAATATTAGAAAAATGAAGAGGGGGGGGGGGAGCACACTAAAAAATCTTTAAAAAGTAACATGTGCCAACTTGGCGGCACTGCGCACGTGTGTAGCATGTGCTTAAATGCGTGGGGTCCAGGGGTCCCCTTAAGGGCCTTTGGTGGGGTCCAGAGGGCGAAGCCCTGGTAGGGGTCCAGGGGCAAAGCCCTCGGAAACTATGAAGATTCTGTTTAATGGTAGGCCCAAATGGCTTTAAAATTATAATGAAGATAACCAATGAAAGACTATTAAAGCCAACATCACGTACTAATGCCGTACGCACCATAGGGTCCAGCTAGGGCAAAGCCCTGAAGGCTCTAAAAATTGCTAGTTTTTGATAACCTTAAACGACTTTAAAATTATTTAAAACATTTGAAATGTTTTATAAAGAAAATAAAAAAGTCTTTTTTTTTTTTTTTTTTTTTTTGGGGGGGACACACAGGGCACCACAATGAATTTTTAGGAGGAAAAATTCCCCCTCCCTCACCTCCCATTAGAGATGCTACTGTGTCTGTGGCATGAAAGAAAAGTCATTTAATAAAGCCTCTAAATTTCCTCAAAAGAAATAACAGCAATGCATTCCTGACATGATTATAGCTAATTGTGTCTCAGGTGGCAAAAAAAGTGTAGGTGGATGAAGGGGATATGTGAATGTAGAGGTGGTCTGGAGCATGCTATGTGCATAGGGAACATAGAGGATATTGAGTGTATGAGAGATGGCATAGGTAGGTACTGTATAGTGAAGGTAGTTGGTACATTAGGGTGGAAGTAGATTGGAATGGTAGGTGAATGGGGTGATGGTAGGTGAATGGGGTGATGGTAGACGAATGGGGGTAGGAGGTGAAGTGAAGGATGGTAGGCGATTGAGGGATGGTAGGCGATTGAGGGATGGATGATAGATGAATGGGGATGGATGATCGGTGAATAAGGAATGGTAGGTGAATGGGGGTAGGAGGTGAACTGAAGGATGGTAGGCGATTGAGGGATGGTAGGCGATTGAGGGATGGATGATAGATGAATGGGGGTGGATGATCGGTGAATGGGGGTGGATGATTGGTGAATGGGGATGGTAGGTTAATGAAGCATGACAGGTGAATGGGGTGGAAGGTGAATTGAAGGATGGTAGGTGAATGGGGGTGGTAGGTGAATAAAGCAAGACAGGTGAATGGGGGATGGGAGGTAGAATGAAGGATGGTAGGTAAATGGGGGGAGTGGTAGACAAATGTGGGTGGTAGGTAAATTGGGAATGGTAGGTGAATGGGGGATGGTAGGTGAATGAAGCATGATATACTCATGAATCTTGAGAGCTATTGGACAAGCCCCCCCTCTCCTCCCCTTTTACACACAATCTTTCAGGTGACATCTTTAATGATCAGAATATTATTTCATTTCAATAAGTGACCTTTGACCCCCATAGTGCCACCACTGCTATTAACCCAATAACACTTATGGTTTTCCCAGGATGTGCAACACACAATTTACCATTAGTATTTAACCTTTGACCTTTTAGTGATATCTTCAATTTAATAACAACAAATTAATAACCTAATTTGATCTTGATATTGATGGTTACAGTTCATCACTCCTGGTGGAGTAAAGCGGACTGGATAGGGTGTGTGTGCATGAAAACTGATTACTGACTTCTTATGATTGCTTCTTTGAATTTGTTGTTGTCTATTATACTTGGAAATTGTTCCAGTCCTTTAGTTCGTGGAATAAGAATTGTATTTGAAACAGTCCTTACTAGTATGCAGTTCTGTAAATGTCTGGTTATTAGTTTTTTTGTTGAGCGGGAGGCCGGGCGTAGGAAAATTAGGATAGAGATGGCCAGGTAGCCCTGATATGCTTTCTGGAAGCTTGTATGCCTGGCTATATATCTACTGTACGGCGTTCCAAGGTATTCCAGTTTGAGGACTAGGGTTTTCAGTTCTTTTCATGTCTACTTCTTTGTTATTTTTAGAAAACATGTAAGATACTTCAAATTTTCATTTAAGCAGTATTCACATTCCATTCATTTACTCACTTTTAAATAATGCTTATTTATCAAATGATGACATACATCTAATAGGCACTGCAATTACTGTAGCAAAGTATGAAATGCCAATAGTTTGATGAATTCCACCTGAAAGTCATGTATCCCCTTCAACGCCATTCATTCCTCCCTAATAAGATCCTTCCCTCCCCCCATGATGCCAACCATCCGTCCCTCCATGATGCCATCCATCCTTCAATGCCATCCATCTCTCCCTCCCCGATGCCATCCATCTCTCCCTCCCCGATGCCATCCATCCCTCCCTCCCCGATGCCATCCATCCCCTCCCACCCTGATGTTATCCTTCTCACCCTCCCCAGTGTCATTAATCCATCATCCTCCCTAATGCCATCCATCCCTTTCCTCCTTATTGCCATTCATCCATTTCTTCTGGAAGCCATCCATCTCTCTCAAGCTCTCCATCTATCCTCCCCATTGCCATCCATCCATCCATCATCCCCTATGATGCCATCTATCTCTCCCTCCCTGATACTATCTATTCCTCTCTCCCTGATGCCATCCATTCCTCCCTCCCTGATGCCATCCATCCCTCCCTACCATATGTAATTATCATCTTACATGTCGTTTTTTAAGAGTCTGATATTCAAGTTCTAAATTCTAAGTGTCAATTTAAATAGTGCAATGAACACTTCTGAAATTAGTGAAAGAAGCACATCTCATTGTTGAATGATGCAAAAAATTATTGATTAAATAACTGGCCACCTGTAGTACATTGGTAGAAGTTATTTGTGTACTTGGAAGAATGAAAACAGTAATCAATGGTCTATGTCCCTTTTACATGTAAATGTAAATTGCATATTATGATTATTTGTTTGTGCTCATACATAAATAAAAGTCAGTTCATATAACAACTCTATGCAAATTAGCAGTTAACTTAAAGGAGGTCATGACATGGGCATTTCACTTATTGAAATAAAATATTTGGTCAATTTGATAGATTTAATATCAATTTAGTTTTGATATTAATTTAGATTTGATATCAATTTAGATTTAATATTAATTTAGATTTGATATCAATTTAGATTTAATATTAATTTAGATTTGATATTAATTTAGATTTAATATTAATTTAGATTTGATATTAATTTAGATTTAATATTAATTTAGATTTGATATTAATTTAGATTTAATATCAATTTAGATTTAATATCAATTTAGATTTAATATTAATTTAGATTTGATATTAATTTTAACACAAAATCATTTTTTCGTGAAGAAAATAGCAAATGAAAAAATATTGTTCCACCGGTGCTCAAAAATAGAAGCAGTTTCACCTTTCCACCAATGACGTCATTGCCTGAACCAACATTCCATCCGTGATGTACAGCTAGTGTGTGTACACTGTACACATATAGTAAGCAATTGTTACAGGTTACATCATACTTTTACTATTTGTCATCACGGAAAATTGTGGATTTTGATTTCATTTGTCAAAATGCCAGTTCAAAGTGTGGTTGGAGGGTATAGTAACACCAAAAGAGAAGGCCTTGAGTTATCATTAATTCCCCAAGGACTCACGAATCAATAAAATATGGATTAATTCTGTAAACAATACTCAAACAGATTTTGTATGTACGGACTACAGCTATATATGTAGTGACCATTGCTTTGACAGTTTGCATGAATTTAAAGAAAGATTTGGTCTTGGCATTCCAAGCGGCAGCAGGAAAGGGTACTTTTGCTCGGAAAGTACCTCACAATCAAAAGGGAACCACAAGAAGATCTTGGGGATCAGTTCGCCGTCAACACTTCTTCATCTTCAAGTCAAGTCAGTGAGTAGTAAGTAGTGGTAGCATACTACTAGTAGTAGCATACTACTGGTAGTAGCATACTACTGGTAGTAGCATACTACTGGTAGTAGCATACTACTGGTAGTAGCATACTACTGGTAGTAGCATACTACTGGTAGTAGCATACGACTGGTAGTAGCATACCACTGGCAGTAGCATACCACCGGTAGTAGCATACCACTGGCAGCAGTAGCACACGACTGGTAGTAGCATACCACCGGTAGCAGCATACCACCGGCAGCAGCATACCACTGGCAGCAGCATACCACCGGCAGCAGCATACGACCGGCAGCAGCACACCACTGCAGTAGCACACGACTGGCAGTAGCATACGACCGGTAGCAGCATACCACCGGTAGTAGCACACCCGACCGGTAGTAGCACACCCACGGTAGTAGCATACCACTGGTAGTAGCATACCGACTGGCAGCAGCATACCACTGGTAGTAGCATACGACCGGTAGCAGCATACGACTGGCAGTGGCATACCGACTGGTAGTGGCATACACCACTGGCAGTGGCATACGACTGGTAGTAGCATACGACTGGTAGTAGCATACGACTGGTAGTGGCATACGACTGGTAGTGGCATACGACTGGTAGTGGCATACGACTGGTAGTGGCATACGACTGGTAGTGGCATACGACTGGTAGTGGCATGCGACTGGTAGTGGCATACGACTGGTAGTGGCATACGACTGGTAGTGGCACGACCGGTAGTGGCATACGACTGGTAGTGGCACGACTGGTAGTGGCATACGACTGGTAGTAGCATACGACTGGTAGTAGCATACGACTGGTAGTAGCATACGACTGGTAGTAGCATACGACTGGTAGTAGCATACGACTGGTAGTGGCATACGACTGGTAGTGGCATACGACTGGTAGTGGCATACGACTGGTAGTGGCATACGACTGGTAGTGGCATACGACTGGTAGTGGCATACGACTGGTAGTGGCATACGACTGGTAGTAGCACACGACTGGTAGTAGCACACGACTGGTAGTAGCACACGACTGGTAGTAGCACACGACTGGTAGTAGCACACGACTGGTAGTAGCACACTACTGGTAGTAGCACACTACTGGTAGTAGCACACTACTGGTAGTAGCACACTACTGGTAGTAGCACTACTACTAGTAGCAGCATACTACTAGTAGTAGCATTTTACTAAAAGTAGCATACTACTAGTAATAACATACTACTAGTAGTAGCAAACTACTAGTAGTAGCATACTACTAGTAGTAGCATACTACTAGTAGTAACATATTACTAGTAGTAGCATACTATAAGTAGTAGCAAACTACTAGTAGTAGCATACTACTAGTAGTAGCATACTACTAGTAGTAGCAAACTACTAGTAGTAGCAAACTACTAGTAGTAGCATACTACTAGTAGTAGCATTACTACTAGTAGTAGCATACTACTAATAGTAGCATACTACTAGTAGTACTTCCGCGAAATAAACTGTGCAATCCGACAAGGTTTTTATTTGTAATAGGGGACAAAAGAACGTGGAATTTTTTTGATATAAATACGTAATTTCAGGCACTGATACTACTGACAATTCATTAATGACAATTCATTAATGGCAATTAGGAGCCTATCAACCCAAGGAACTTGGTCTTCCACACCCTCTTCTGCACCACCTCTCACAGCTGCCAATGGCTCAAACTAGTATGGTTGCAAGCCAATTACTTGCTCTTCTTCATCGCTATTTTCGTCTTCACTCTCATCAAAAAGATGAAGAGCAAGACAAATTGAAGTCTATTTCCTCAGAGATATCTTCGGGCCTTTCAGACTTTTCTGATGTATTTTGTATCTTATTTTTAGATGATAACAAATTGATGATATGACGCTTGTAACGAACAGTGTACTGTATACTATGATTAGTGTATGTATGTGCTATTTGTGTGGTTATGGGAGTCGCTTTGTGCATATATTGATGTCACACGGCTTATCACTGCAGTGATTCATTTTCTACACTTCCAAATTTTGAATGTGGCATAGTTCATGTTTTTGTTTGATATTTTCTTTGTGGAAAAAAATGATATTGTGATAGAAAATTTATATATTTGTCTATCAATTGTCCAAATATTACATTCCAATAAGTGAAATGCGCCTCTTTAAATAATTAAGGCAGAGTCTAATAATTTCCATTAAAAGATCTTTAAAACAATATTTCACATATTTTTAAACTTTTCACCTCTTTTCAAGCCTAATCATTTGTTATTTTGGTTGGTTATCATCTATGACACTGCACATTTTAATTCAGACATTATGCACATTCTATATATTTATTCCACTTTTAAATAATCTTCAAATGATGACAAGCTTTTTATAGACCATGCTCCCCCAAAAACTTTAACTAACGCTGAAGCGGACATTAACGCTGACGCGACACCAACGCCAAGGTAAGTAGAAGAGCTTCTACTATTCTTTGAATAATGGAGCTAAAAAATGCAATCAGTAAAATTCGCTGAAGTGATAGATAGGTTAGCATGCAGTATGTTTGTTGCAACTAAACACAATGCTTCCCTACAAAATGGCTGCCAGTTGAGTTAAGAGTCACATGATGAAATCCCTCTGTACCTTTCAAGTTTCAGAAAAGCTTTGTCTGTAATATCCTCCCTAACACATTTAAAACCTTTATGGGATTAAAATTTCACAAAAAAGGGGAAGGGGAGTACAGGGGGAAATTTTCCTACCCAATATCTTCAAGCAAAGTTATTAGCAAAATTCAGGCATGTTATGCTGGGGTAATACATATAAGTGTCCTTCAAACTTAATTTTTGGGCCATCTTCATTTACCTCTAATCAAAATCGGGATCTTACGGCTAAGTGTACAGTCATTGATTTTAACCACAAGCTTAAATTTATTCATACAAACTTGATGGAGAGGAAATATCTATTTTGACTTACCTCTAATAATTCTCTTGCTGTTGGTCTTGTCTCTGGGTTTTTATCTAAACACTTGGCAATGAAGTGACTGAACTGCCTGGACCTGAAAAATATAAGAATTAATTAATATAATAATTATAATAAAAATTATCGAATCCATAAACGTATTTAAATTATTAAGACAACTACAGAATAGTGTTCCAACAATTACACTACTGTAATGAGTTCGGCTGATTACCGATCATATTTTGTCATAATTGGCTCTAATCATGACAAAGTTGCTGTGGGCAGTGCTAGTGATCATAGATAATTGATTAAATCAACAATGGATGTATAAGATAATAATAAGGAGAATACATGTTGAAAAGTAAAAGAAAAAAATACATTTTCCATCATCAACTTTATGTTTTTGCCTCTTTTTTTAAAATTTCTCAGCTTTTCATAATTTGACATTTGAAAAAGAAATATATGATATTACAAAAAATTATAAAAATATTTTTTGTGTGCAATAATCAGATCGGCAATCCACGGGCATTTCACCAATCCCGATTATGCTGCCGATCAGCAATAATCGCCAATATGATTGGCAAACTGATCATTGTTGGAAAACTACTACAGATTGCGCTTTGCCCCTCCTAACATATTACTCACACCCAGCCTCTGATGGAAAATGGAAGGTGGCAACCAAACCACAGGCTAAAATTCTTGAAGGTACTTCTATACATTATTCCAAATCATTTTCTTACTTTCCTCACATTTATAATTCCAATTTCATACCTCGAAGAATCAACATCACTGAAAGAGAAGAAGAGTAATTTCATCATCATCAGTTCCTTCTCCCTCGTGAGGGAAAAGAGATCTTAATTCTCTGTCGCTATGTTGTCTGGTCACACAACGAAATGGTGATTGTGCAAAATTACCAGCACAAGTAAATTAAACTAATCAGAAAGTGTTAGAATAAATGCAAACTTTGCATGTACATATAAGATATGAAATGGTGGGGCATTCAAAAAAAGATCTGTGGATGAGATTTAAAAAAAAAAACATCTTCACAAGAAGAAAAAAAAATATTGAGGTAGTATGACATGTGATTAAAAAATCACATAATCATAGCTCATGCAGTTAATTTAATTTAAAATGATTCTAAACTTTATTCTAGAAGGGAATTAAATGAAGAATTTTTATTGGATAATAAATTGTTAAGGGACCATAGCCCTCCTCTTTCACAATGTACAGATCCCCCCCTTTCCACCCCAGCACAGACACATTTTTCAAGCAAACCCAATTTACACTCAAGCAAAATTATTACACAGATTTTGAAGATGATGAACAAAGTATTTTGGGGTTTGGCCCCACACAATTTTGAAAAATTTCCACTGCACCATACCATTGCTACATTAACTACTAAACATTCCCATTTTTCCATAAACATAGACAGACAGAAGAGCATCAAAATCAACCACAAACACAGATGAAGATTAGTTCTCATTACTTTATGCCCCGACACTTCATTGAACATTCTACCCTTTGGGCAAAGAATGTGCGTTATTATGAGACAGTTCAACAGCATCTGAGATGACTTCTTAAACATCTTCAATGAAATCCAACACTTATCCAGGGTATGTAAGACATGAGACACTCTTAGTCATTCAAACAATGTTCCTGAAATCTTTCTGATGTGATGCGGATATGCTCCTTGTCTTGAATAAACAGACAGCATGATCATAAAAGAGCCGCTATAAATCTCGGTTTTTAAACCCACCATAAAAAGGCAGAAAATGCATATATAGTTTTACCAGTGTGCTTTACTGTTCACATTTACTGCATTGCACATGTTTGATTTACTGTATGCAAAACATTAACATAGAAACATTTTCATCACAGAAGAAAAAGTATACTTTTATTTCTTCCATGCCTAATTTAACACATGATGAAATGGGTTTTTAAAGCCAGTTATCACATTTATGTGGAGATAAATATACAAAGGCAGGATTTGGGGACTTTTGGAAAACTTTTTGCCAAATTTATATCTTTTGTAGAAAGAATTTTAATCTATGATAATCGATATCGGCAGTCATTATTTTGACAAGGACTTACCGCATTAACTCAAACATCAAAGTGCAGCATTCACACATATTCTCTGACAAGATCTCCAGCCCATCACTTTCAATCTGCACATAAATATTCTTATCTGTGCATTCTGGAGTTAAACATTTCTCTCCCTTTCCCATCTTTTCCCAAAACAAAATTTTCCTTGGAACACACTCCTTGGGTACTCGTTCCCCGTCAGGTAACATATTGTCCCAAATTCCTTTTTTGCCTCAAGACTTTTTAATAATCTTTCACTATTTAGGTAACAAATGAAAAGCTCCAAGAAAAACATATTCCGCAGAAAACAAACAGATGTTCTCTGACTTCACCAGAATTAAAGAAATGTAACTCTGATCGAGAACAAAACACCCCACTTTCACTCTTAACACAATGACACTAGTATAACATCTTTGTGTTCCACTCAATTCAATGCAGCTTAACCCACAAAAACCTTTATTCTGGAAGATTACATATTTCAGGAAAAATCTAAAACATGACACCCTGCTGTTTTAAAGGCGGTTCAAATGAAAATGAACCTCATGGAATGACCAGAGGGCATGTCAAAACACAAAAGGTCACTTTCGTCAACTTTTATTATTGCCACGAACCCATAATGATATTAAGACAGGTGATCCAATTGATATGCTATTTATCCAGAGTTACATAAAAAAAAAATTTATCAATATTTTATACACCCCTTTGGCTTTTTGTTTGCCTCTGAAGGTATTGATGAGTTCTTGAGTTCTATTCTGACATCATAACAAATAAATGGATGGAAAAAAGCAAAAGAATAAATCCATTCCTAAGAGTGTGGCAGCTTTAATAGTATTGAGATCTTCCACCTTGCATGTTCAAATCTACCTGAACTATTAATTCAAATTTGACACCTATTTATGAAGTCAAAAATGCCCCCTGTCCTGTTAACTTAAATTTGACCTCTGTCCTGTTAACTCAAATTTGACTTCTGAACTGTTAACTCATATTTGACCCCGAACTGTTAAAAATTGACCCCTGTCCTGTTAACTCAAATTTGACCACTGAGCTGTTAACTCAAATTTGATCCCTGAACTGTTTACTCAAATTTGATCCCTGAACTGTAAACTGTTAACTCAAATTTGACTCCTGAACTATTAACTCAAATTGGATCTCTGAACTATTAATTCAAATTTGACTCGTGAATTGTTTACTCAAAATTGACTCCTGAACTGCTTTTAACTAAAATTTTATTGTTAAACTGTTAACTCAAATTTGACTCATCCTGTTAACTCGAATTTGACCCCTGAACTGTTAGCTCAAATTTGATCCTTAAACTGTTAACTCAAGTTTGACCCCTGTCCTGTTAACTCAGACTTGACCCCTGAACTGTTAACTCAAATTTTACCACTAAACTGTTAACTCAAATTTGATCCTGAAGTGTTAACTCAAATTTGACTCCTGTCCTCTTAACTCAAATTTGACTCCTGAACTGTTAACTAAGATTTGACCATTAAACTGTTAACTCAAATTCAATCCCTGAACCGTTAACTCAAATTTAATCCCTGAACTGTTAACTACTGTTTACTCAAACTTGACCCGACCAGTTAACTCAAATTTGACCCCTGAACTGTTAAAATTTGACCCGTCCTGATAACTCAAATTTGACCACTGAACTGTTAATTAAAATTTAATCCCTGAACTGTTAACTCAAATTTGATTCCTGAACTGTTAACTATTTACTCAAATTTAACTCCTGAACTGTTAACTCAAGTTTGACTCCAGAACTGTAACTCTAATTTGATCCATGAACTGTTACTCAACTTTGAATCCTGATCCGTTTAATTAAAATTGACTCCAAAACTGTTTAATTAAATTTGACCCTGTCCTCTTCACTCATATTTTACCCATGCACTGTAAACTCAAATTTGACTCCTGAACTGTTAACCCCAAAGAGTCCCAGGGGTATCCAAACGTGACTAAAATTCTTTGGAATTATCTTTTAAAAATTAATTTTTGTGACTTTCCTTTCGTTTTGTATTACTACAAGTTTCACATTGGTTTACTAATGCTAAGACAATAAACTTTTCATTAAAAAAAGTCAAAATAAAGAAAATATGACATGAATTTAGTTTACCGTTCTTGGAGTACTGTGCTTACAAGCTCTTTTTAGCAAAATCATATCAAGCCCCGCCCACTATGCATATTACTGAAATTCAATGTTTTTACATCATGAACATGTACACACTTAGCTAACATCATAATTATGCCAAATATGAAACATGGCAGACATGTGGTTGTTAACTCTTAGAGTCTCAAAACGTGACTGAAAATGTTTAGAACTTTTTCTTTTTTTTTCAAAATTAATTTTTTTTCTTTCGTTTTGTATCACTACAAGATTGATTTACATGAATCAGACCCCTACCTTGAATTAAAAAGGGGCAGGGTGCTGCTATACTTGTTCAGGGGCATATTAAGGCATGCGTGAAGCGCTGATCTTTTGCCATTGAGTCCTTATGGTTCAAGCCCCTGGTGAAGAAGCTCTGGGATTTTAGCTATAATCATACCTCAGAGTAAAACTATTCTGATTGATAAGGACCAGTCATTAGCCAGTATCCATGTAAAGTATTCATTTATGAGGTTCATTAGAATTATTAAGTTAAAGAAAAAATTAAATCTTTTTTTTTTTTTTTAATTTATATTTTTTCTTCTGAGGGGCAGGGTGGACCCACAGGGGCAGGAAAGGCCCACGGAGGGGGTGGGGCTGCCCCTGTGAAACAGCAAAGCTAGGGGCTGTGAATGCTAAGACAATAAGCTTTTGAACTAAAAAATCAAAATAAAGAAAATATCAACATAAATATGCAAATTTGCATATTTTAGGCAAAATTAGGCCAATTTATTTTAGCTCGTATTTTTTCTTGTGAAAATGAAAATTGATTTTTTTTTTTTACATATTTAGATTGTTTGTGAAATTTCCTTTCCAATAATACCAGCCTAATTTTTTTCCTCAAAAAGAACTATTCGGCTTTTTCAAAGGAAGGCCAGAATCACTGCTGTGGGCCTATTTGACAAAGTAAAGTAATTTTTTGAAAAGTGCATGTCCAACCATTCGTGTACCATAAGAAAGGCCAATCCACATACTTTCTATTAAAATAAAAAAGAACAACTACCTCATTTTTATTCATGCTGATATTTAAGTAGAAAACCAAACCCACGCACTAGAACATACCACCCTAGTACAGCAGTTAGTGTTCAGGGAGTTCACACTAATGACCCGGTTTCGCATACCATATTGTTTTTCGCGAGTAATTACAGCGGTGATTATGATTTTGTTTATTTTCATTGCTGTTTGCATGTCTTGCTTTGAGAAAAAAATTGAGACTGGTATCATAAGAAAGGAAATTTCCCAAACAATTTAAATGTAAAAAAATGCTCCATTTTCATTATTCACAAGAAAAAATACAAGCTCAAAAGAATTGGCCTAATTCTGCCTAAAATTTGCATATTTTTGTCGATATATTCTTCATATTGACTTTTTTATTAAATAGTTTATTGAGAAATTTTGAGAGAAAAAAGTTCTGAACATTTTTAGTCATGTTTGGACTCTGTGGGACTTGAATGGTTAAGGGTGTGTTATATGCTAGGAACTGCCTATCATTGTTTACATTAAATGAACTAATGAATCAAAACTAAGCAAAATGAGACCTGGTGTGCACAAAATAAAGAAAAGCATTAAACGATTATGTCTTTAAGTTTGGAGGCACACTATGTTCTTTACATGTTCTTTACAAATAAACTCTTGCCAACAATCACACAAGGGACAAGGGGAAAAAATCAAATTTGGACAACCAAATATGGTTTGGTTTGTTGATGTTTAATGGCACCGCCACAGTCAGAGTCAAATGTACCAAGACGGTGTTAATAATTAATTATGTAATAGTTAGGATAGTGAGGAGATGGATGAAAGGTTTGTAAGGGAGATAAAGGGGAAAGGCTGAATGTGCGAGAAACATTTGGGTGAAAAGAAAGGGGTGTGTAAGTTTAGGTGTAGAAAGGGAGGGGAGGAAATTATATGTGGTGGAAGAGGTTGTTGTTGCATAGGAAGTTGATGATGTTCGAGGAAGAATTGTTTTTGAATAGGTCCGAGATTGAGGAGAGTGGGGAGAGACGACATCTGAAGTTCTAGTATTTTTGGACAGGTCAAGAAAATATGCTTGATGGAGAGAATGATGTTGCAAGTGGGGCAGAGAGGAGCAAGGGAGCCGGATAAGAGATGGGAGTGAGTAAGAAAGGAGTGGCCGAGGCGGATGCGGGTGACAACAATGCCTTCCATGTAGTTGCGACTACCAAGTATCAAAGCTGCGTGATCAAAAATCAAACCTTAAAGAAAGTTTTTTTACAGGGTCTGTCTACCAAACAGACAACACAATTCTCTGGGACAATTTGTACTACACCCATACAAAAAAATACTCCTGAGAGATTTTTTCTGTAGAATTTCAAAAAAACATTCTGTAAAGTTGAATCATAATAAACTCTCCCAAATACGTCATACAAACTCAAATTTCCTTCTGAACAATTTGAAATTCACTTCAATATGTCAAATATCTGGCCACAGGTACAGCTTTTCACATGGAAGAAAAGGCACAAGAGTGCAAAAATAGATACTAAAACATCTCTGGCAGTAACTCTGATTCTTAGTCATTTCAGGGAACTCCTGGATAAAAACAGAGGTATCTGTTGCTATTACCAACAGGGCGTCCTTTTCAGTTTTTTATTCATAATTTTCACAGGTCAAAAGATCAATCCACTCCCTTCTGATTGCTATGACAACCTAATGAAGTCTGCTCCCAATATAGAAATGTGGTCATGCATACAAGTAATTTTGAAACAATGGTTTAGATAAAGAGAAATATATTTTATGATCAAATGCAACATTTGAATCATAAGAGCATTTTTTAAGCCTAGTTTTTTTTTTTTAAATATAAAATGAAATACAGTTAACATGAGGATGTTTTTGTTGGGACATGCCAAATATTTTCTAGGGGACAATGGTGATTTGCTCAAATAAGATTTTCCTTTTCTTGTAAAATCATGTCTGATTATGTTGAAAGGAATATCCCCATGGTTTTTTGTCAAATTATATTTGAAAGAGCAAACTTTTAGAGCCAATTTGCAACAAGAATCAGATTGATATCATATTCCGTTCAGGAGATATGAATTTTCAAAGATTTCCTAATTGCATTTTATTTAAAGTTTTTATACAGTATGATGAATCGTGTTTGATGATGTCATAGAGACAATTCCATTGCAAATGTTTATGTCTTTCTTTGAACATTTATTGGTTGTTTCTGTGTGATTAGAAATTGTTTTCTCCAAAAGGTTATTGTAGTAGGGTTAATTTGGCAAACAGTATATACCTACCTAATTTTCATCAATTTATTTTTCTAGTAGGTTTTACTAATAAAAAAATAGATTTTAATGAAATACATCGACTTTATGGGAGAATGTGTTGCTGTGATGTCATACTAAGCCTTTTCCTATTCATTTATTGGCATTTTTTGTAAACCTTAAAATTTGAATATCTCCTGGTAGGAATAACATATCAACATGATTTTTGTACTAAATTGTTTTAATTTTTCTCTTTCTTATGAAAGGTCACAAAAACCATGGGAATATTCCTTTAAGTTTGGTCTATGAAAAGCAATAGAATCTTACCATCTTGACGGTGCTGTGAGTGAAGGGGGCTCAGCCTTGGGGATCTTGATGAGTACTCTCATGGGGTGAAGGTCATGGTACGGTGGTTCTTCCTCCGCAAGTTCAATCATTGTTATACCTAATGACCAGATGTCAGCCTTGTAATTGTATGGTTGGTCCTTGAAGGTTTCGCATAGTACTACTTCTGGAGCCATCCTGGAAAAATAATGAGATGATGAAAAAGTATTTTTATTATAAGTTTGTTAAAATTGTAACATGTTTTGCTCATACTGGAGATAAAATTGAAGATTGATCTTTCTTACAAAATCCCACTTCACTGAAACATTTGTAATTAGATGAAAGGAGGGTAAAAAACATTTCATTGGGCTGAGCAAAGGCCACAAAAATATAAAATAACTAATGTATTTTATATAAATGGATAAGAATAAGAACTAACAAAAATAGAAGGTGCAGTGGCTCAGTGGTTAAAGAGTCATGCTCGTCTTCGAAAGATACCAGGTTGGATTCCCGTCATAAGTGTTGCAATTTTTATGTATTGGGCAACACATTTTACTCTACTTGCTTCAGTCCACTAAGCTGTAAAATGAGTGGCCATTACTGCTGGGGAGTTAATTTGTAAAAGACTGGCATCCCGTCCAGGGGAGTCATGTACTCTCATCCACCGGCGCCATAGAAACCGAGGATAAGCACCAGCTCTATGAGCCTGATGGATTTAGCTTTAGCTTACAAAATAAAAAAAGTGACTGCAAGTTTATTTATCATTCATACTGTTTTCATAGCAATCAACAATTGAGGTGGAAACTCATGACCACCACATGGGCCAAACCTCACAATCCAGTACATGTTAAAAAAGGAATCTTGTCTAGGAAAAACTGCTTGACAAGCTGCCTGTCATTGCCCTTCATACTAGCGATGTCACTTCCACAGCAGTTTTTATTGACTTGTCCGTATATGTGTAAACATTTACTGTATACTTGTGTTCACGATGACAAAATAACTGACCTATAAGGTACAAGACGAAACAATACTTTTTGATAGTTTATTACCTGTACTTTCCAAATATGCATATTGGTTATATGTGACTAGATTTCTGGTTAACCACAAACTCAAACTTACAGAATGTTGCAATGGAATATATACAAACACTTTTTTATACATACAGTATGTAAATCTGCGATATTTTCAAAGTTTTAAAATTTCCCTTTTTAAAATATAATTCTTTTCTCAACAATTTGTCAATGTCCTCTATCACATAAAATGAAAATGCAAACAGACAGTAACACTGCCCTGATGCATAAAGCATACCATACCACACCATTATTGTTCTGAACACTGTACAGAGTAAAACCATTTGTCAGGTCACCTTATGTTTTCTCTTAACTCATTATCGTATGCCATGGACATGATAAGTAGCTTTATGCCTCATGAGAGCACCTTTATGAAAAGCATGGAATATATGATCTTTTCTTCAACCTAAATTTGAAGTTTGAGCATCATATTTTGAGCTCAACCTAACACATGGCACAATAACCATGTACTTTACTTCCATATACTGTAGCATACAAGTGGGATGTTACTTTAATTTATACAGACCATAAGGTTAAAGGCCATCTATCTTGATTAAAATGTGGCTGGCCTACATTTTATTCCAAAACGATACTGATTGGCCTATTGATGTAAGTGTACATTGTACCATTGCATTTCGACCAATCAAAACACAAAAATTGAATTATGTTTATACCTTGTGCGCTAGAGACGACAACTGGCCTTTAAGTTTAGGTTGAAATGCATAAGCATTCTGAATACAGTCACCAATTGCAAATTCCATGAAATATCTTCCAGAAATGGCATGTGGTTTCCCAAATGGACTATCATTCCAAAGATCAATATAATATACAGTATTTTTATAAACAACTACCAGAATGGCTCCCTTCTAAAGAAATTAATCAACCTGAACTACAAAGGTACATGTACTGTACTTTGAGGCCCATTGGAAAAAATTAGATGATACTATGGTTTTACATGTTTTGCAGGAGCAGGGCTGCATTCTCCTCAAAAAAGTACTGGTGGTAGAGGGCGAAGACACTCCCCACCCCACCCCAACTTCCCCCCCCCTCCCCTCACACCTCTCCAACAGAGGGAGATCAATATTTAATCAAGATGTACATCCTAGCATTTTAAGGCAAAACACATTTATTTTTGTTATCCTGCAAACAAGTAGATGGGGACACTTACCCCCTGTCCCCTGGGAATTATGGCCCTGGACAGGAGTGTATACTGTAGGAGAGGGGCTGGCAAGGTAAGAAAGATAGTTTTGGTTACAATTTCTATAATTTCAGTAATGCTAAAAACAGCTTGTTCAGTGAGTTTAACAATCATTAACGATTGTAGCACTACTTCCTCTTCACGCACAAGTGGGTTTTTTTTTTTCTGCAACACACCCTTTCATATAAGATGAGCTTGCAAGTTGCTTGACCACTGAACTAATCCTTTAAAACAATCTATGATATATATATCCACTACACACTTAAAATGTTTGACCTACAAACATCTAGTGTTTGTCTGGTCAGCAAATCCTATTACCCCCAGTATGAGCGATGGAATTTGTCAACAGAATCTCCAAAGCCCTCTTTCCAGCCACTCACTGAGATGAAATAATTGCTTCTGTATAAACATGTGATTATAGGACTGGCAAAAGATGTTGATGGGTTTTGACACGTGCGGTCAAGAAGCGTAATGAAAAGTTGTCCCTCACAGATTGATTGACCATGCTAATTATAACATGTAGGCATTATGTGATGATACCTCCCTGATTATAATGGGGATTTTGATCAAACTGGGCAAAATTGACATTTCAATAGTAACATATAAGTCCTTAACAGCACATGACAGCTGAAATCCAGCAGGTATTTTAGGAGATTTTGTGATGCCTTATGACCATGCCCGTAGTCAGGACTTTATGCATGGGGAACAAGCACTTTATGCAGGGGGAACAAGCCCTTTAAGAGGGGGGAACTTAGGTAGATATGCCAGATCCTTGTGTTATATTTTAGTTTGATTTTATGCTGGGAGGGGATGGAGAGGTGTTATTGACCTCCTTATGACAAGCTTTTACAAGCTCAACAGGAGCTTAGATTAATTTTAATGAGTTCCTTGCTATCAAATGACTATGGCAACAAATAAAAAAATATTTTAAAAAGGGCCTTAAAGAAATTAGAGAGGTTCACATCAAAAAGAGAATGCATAGTGGTTTTACAGATGAGATCACTGTCAATTTTAACTTGAATAACAAGATTAAAAATGAAAATAAATCAGAAAATATTTCTTCCCATTCTAGAGGAATTTTATAAGCAAAGGGCATCTGTCATGAATGATACAATTGGGTTTCACAAGGCCTGAAAGCAGGTTATGGCATGATAGGTAGAGTAATCATCAGTATAGTTACCGTAACTGTAACCAATTACAGTAAGCATGCATAAAATCACGATTTTTACTTTGATGAAGTACTTGTAAACAAACAAACAACTAAAATTCCAGTAATGTCAAATGATTCATCTTGATGATCGATGAAGTGTCTGAAACTTGTCTGTCATTGCAGAGTGAAGTAATACCATACTAAATTGATAACACAATACATGACATTTCAACTGCTACCAACATAATATCCTTCACAATGAACTAATTCTGCATATTCAAACCCTGTAGCAATCAATACAATTGAATACAAGTTCAGAGTTTTTTTTCCATAAATTTATTTTCTATGATATGGTAGGTATTGACTATTTGATAGCCATATTGGTTACAAACAACTAGTTTCTAGAACATATAAGAGAAATTCTCTCTTATCGCCCCTAGCTGTGCTATCATATATTTTCAGCAGATTTTGCCTAATTATGACCAAAACAAGTCCTGTTGTACCCAAAACTAATATAAAAAATTTGCAACATTTTTTTAATTGTTTGATATGACTGGCCAAAGTTACAACAGTGGATGAAATAAGTTTTAAGATCCATTATAAATTATTTCAATGGATTTGATGACATAATACATGACATTTTCAACTTGTTTTTGAGTACATAAAATCCTTCACAATGAACTAATTCTGCATACTCAAACCCTGTAGCAATACAATTGAATTCAACACGCAGTAAAATTCTCAAACCTACAATGGTATTGTTGAGTACAGTAGTCTAGTTTCAAATATTTCAAGTTCAAATAAACTGTTTCATACACAGGAAATACATCACAAAGCAGCCTTGTTTTTTTCCTGGTAATAGCATGGTCATAACCTACAAAATGCATCACAATATTTTGTCTTCATAGTTTGTTTTTATATCAGTACATGAATCAAGCTGAAAACCTTTGTTTATAGTTTTGATCAGAATGTGCAGTACCAGAAATTTATTTCACATTTATTCTTCACAAGCTGGATAAGAAACAAAAAATAATCAAGATATTACAACCACTTATAAAGCAGGAATTTCAGACAAACGTAAACAAAACATTGTCACACCTGGTTACACAGTGCAATATTGAAGGCTTAAAGGAGCACTATACCGAAAAGTGAGCATACTCATTTTGGCAAATTTCACTAATATTATTCTTCATAACAACCTGATAAACTTCATGCCTCTATAGACCTTTTAAATCTGATTCCCAGATAATTAATTTAAATAATGTCACATGGCCGACATTAACATGTGCATAATGGACCAATCGTATACTGGAGGAATCTAATTAACCAATAAAATAGTGAAGAATCTTGGCCGTCTGCACAATTCATGCACGGTTGGGACCAAGCGTATGAAAAAATGTTTTCAAGAACACGTATCATACATGCGTCATACATGAAGGAAATACGAGCGTGTAATTGTTGCTTACATATTTTCCCTCAAACCTGCACTGATTGGTTAGGAAAACAAAGGAAAAGTTCCACCAGCATTTCATTGGTCAAAGTACTAAAGAAATCACATTTGGCTAATTTTGGTTTGAAAAGGTCTATAGCCCACAGATGACGTGAGGGCAAAGGTCACTTGAAAATTCCAGAAAATTGCTATACCATTGCGTGTTAGATAAGCATTTGTTTTTTGGGGGAAACCCTAAAAATTTGACCTCACTTTTCGGTCTAGTGCTCCTTTAATTTCTATATTGGTTAAAGAAATATTGCCCTAAATTTTCATCTTCATATGTATGACAGAAGACTACTGTATGAAAGAAAGAATTTGGTGTAAAAATCATGTTCATATCTTTTTCCTATTTGAGAGTTATTGCATTGTGAATGTGTGTTGTAAAGAGACCTCACTGTGCTTGTACAGTGTGATTTCATGGTTTGGTTTGGTTTGTTGATGTTTAACGGCACCAGGACAGACAGAGTCATGTGATGTCATGAAGGCAAATCCAAGACAATTTTTGTGTATTTCTTTGAAAAATCAATGTCCCCTTCCTGAATTACTGGAAACATAATTTGTTTATTTATTGAGATGGGGTATAACAGGCACTTTATAACAACATGCTTTGTCCATCTGCTCATGAACCTTACATTCTAAGTGAAAGGAAAACATTTTTCATTGTTTTCCAGAAATACACAAGAAATGTCTTGGATCTGTCTTAATGACATCACTTTGTACACTGTGAGGTCACTTTTGAATATTCTCAATCTTTGAAATGCAATAACTCTTCAACGGAAAAAGATATCAACATGATTTTTACACCAAATTGTTTCTATAACAGTCCACTATCATATATATGAAAATGAAAATTCACAGGAATACTCCTTTAAAAGACAATTAAAATCTGAGCAGAAAAGTCATTTGAATTTTAAAAACTGGCACTTTTAGGTTTTGAATTACGGCACTTTTAGGTTTTGAGTTACGGCACTTTTAGGTTTTGAGTTACGGCTTATCAAAGCTTGATCCGTGTTTCATTTATGCTAAACTTGTGATGTATGACTGGGCTGACAGTTCAAAATCTTAATGTAATTAATTCTTTCAATTTCTTTCCTAAATCTCAGTCGCTGAAAACTATGGGAAAGTCTATTTTTGCTAAAATTTCATTGGGGGTATAACAAATACTCAAAAACTTGGGGGTCAGAATTTGCTGCACCACTTTAAAGAATTATGATAGACATTTAAAAACAATGGATTTACAAAAGAAAATACTTGAAGGTTACCCTGTAATACATCACCAATTTGCAAAATAAAATACTTGAAGGTTACCCTGTAAAAATCACCAATTTGCAAAATAAAATACTTAAAGGTTACCCTGTAATACATCACCAATTTGCAAAATAAAACTTAAAGGTTACCCTGTAATACATCACCAATTTGCAAAATAAAACTTGAAGGTTACCCTGTAATAAATCACCAATTTGCAAAATAAAACTTGAAGGTTACCCAATTTGCAAAATAAAATAATAAATCACCAATTTGCAAAATAAAACTTGAAGGTTACCCAAAATGAATACTTAAGGTTAAATCACCAATTTGCAAAATAAAATTGCAAATTGATGTCTGAGATTTCAAAACAGTATAAATAGTTAATTTTTGAGGAATTTTAGTGAAATGTTTTGCTAGTTTGAAAGCAATAAAATAGCTAATTCATGTTGCTTCTACTTTAAGCATTATAATGAATGATGGTTAGCTATGCTCATCTTGGCCATCAACAGCTTTAAGTTACATAATGTTCAGTCACTTCATTCATCAAATAAATCAAATTGATCATGTCGGAAAAGATCAAATGTTACAAATTCTTAACTTAAAAATACTTAAATAATTTGTTGTCTCCTTGTAAAATATACATAAAAAAATTTCAAAAAGAAATTGCATGTTGATGTCTGAGATTACAAAGCACTGTAAAATGGTTAATTTTAACTGATTCTTAATGAATTTTTTGCTAATTATAAAATATTTGTTTGTTTAATAAGGGCTTAACAGCACCATGGCAGCAAGGGTCAAATTGTGCCTGAGAGGTTTAATCATTCCAGAAGGAAGTAAAGAAAACGGGGAGATTGAGAGAAACATGGGAAATAAAAGCCAGAAAGCTGGGATCGAGAGAGAAAGTGCATGGGTGAAAAAAACAAAGTAGAGAGAAGGGGCGGGAGAGGAGGACTAAATATGGTTGTAGAGGGAGCATGATAAAGAAGGAGATAATTTCATTTGGAGGGTTTTTCTGGAAGAGCTCAGCAATTGAGTTGTGGGGAGCGAGGGAAGCTCTGGGAAGGTTGTAGGCCCTACAGAGGGCAAGAAAGGAGAACATGATGGACTGTGGCTAATTATAGAAGATTTGATAGCAATTTAGCTAATGTTGCTTCTACATGTCAACATACCTTTAAGCATTACAATGACTGATGATTATGATTGTGCACCTTGGCCATCAAGTGTTTTAGGTTACATATTTTTCAGTCCCTTAATTCATCAAAAACATCAAATTGATCACATGTCAGAAAAGATCAAATGTTAAAACTTTTGAACTTCTTAAAATACTTATCAAAGCAAAAATCTATTAAGCTCATATTAACCTCACGTTTTGATGGTTTTTATGTCAATAGACACTTATCTCATCCACAGAGTAAATGTAAAATACCAGAGATTCAATGATAAATTCAACAAATATTTGTTTGTACTGATAAAACTGGAATGCTCTTGATTTGTTTCCTTATTTACAAATATGATTCTGTATTTACCCAAAGGTTCCAAGCTAAACGTGTTGAAGTTGGGTACAATGTACTAGAACTGCCTACTCTTTAAGTAATCAACAATTCTGAATGGTTGTTGGATCACTGTCCTGTGGCTTACAGTACTGTTTACTTCCTATAAACCTTTTTAAATCTGAATCGGCAATTTCCGGACAACTAATTTAAATACAGTCACATGGTCCAGATTCACGTGTCCATACTGGACCTATCGTATACTGGAGGAATCTTATTGACCAATAAAATACTGGAGGAATCTTGGCCGTCTGCATAATTCATACATGATATAGAACCAAGCGTATAAAAAAATATGTTTTCAAGCACACGTATCATACGTGCGTTATACATGAAGGAAATACGTGCTTGTATTGCTGCTTATATTTTTGTCCCCTCAAACCTGCACCTGATTGGTTGGGAAACAAAGGAAAAGTTCCTCCAACATTTGATTGGTCGAAGTACTGAATAAATCAGGTTCGGCTAAACTCAGTTTAAAAGAGTCTATATCAGTGGCCAAAAGAAATTGAGACAAAACCATGATCCCTTTCTTCAAATAATGTTTCCCTTGGTAAATTGTGACACTGTGAAATAGAGAGGGGGGTTGACACTGTGAAATGGTAGAGGGATGGGGAATGGCAAAATTTGTCCATGATTTTACTTAACGACATAGGGGTGACTATCTGCGTGAGTGTACAGGGTGCATGGAGGAATTGAGCATTGCTTTGAAGTTTGTGTCCATAATTTTGTAACAATACTGATACACACTGTGTAGACACACAAAAAAAGCTGTCCAGGAAGTTACTAGTCCTTGATCCCCCATCGAAAAATAAACAAAAAAACATTTAATCAATTCTTAAATCCATATTTAAATTTTCAAACAAGATATTGAGTTATTTATTGATCAAAGTTGTAAAATATGCAAAATACCTCAAAGCCACAAAGAACAGATAGGATGAAATCAAGTATAATAACCAAGAAATACTCAACTTGCTCTACAGAGCTTGATAATAAGTATAAGGTATTTAAAAAAGCATATGATAACATATCAATTACCACAAGGAAATATTTACTTAACCCAATTTAGCCAACCATTAAGAACAGGAAACCTTGGAGCAATTCCTTGGACAGTTCAACCTGAGAAGACAAGTCCATGCTATTAAGAGAGAACTACAGTAGCAGTAGTTTCCTTATTTCACAGTGTCACACTAGTAGCTATGATTTTAGGACTTAGGTTATCATGTCTATGATTTATAAGGTAGAGATGTAATCAGACCCTAGCTTGATTACAATAGGGGCAGGGTGCTAGACTTGTTGAGGGGCACATTAATGCGCACGCAAAGCACTGCATCTTTTCGGTGTGGAGTCCAGGAGTCCCCTAAAGGCTCAAGTCCCTGGTGAAGAAGCTCTGGAATTTTAGCTACATAATCATACCTCAGAATGAAACTATTCTGATTGATAGGGACCAGTCATTAGCCAATCAGGACAATTGCTTACTATGCTATTAATCTGTGTTCTATATCCATGTAAGGTATTTCATTTATTAAATTAATTAAGAGTATCAACTATAAAATAAATAAAAATCTTTAAAAAATGAAAATTGTTTTCTTCTGAGAGAGAGGGTGGACACCAGGGGGCAGGGCAGGTCCCATGGGTGGGGCAGACCCCAGGGAGCAGGGCAGGCCCATGAAGGGGCGGGCAGGGTAGGCTGCCACTGTAAAACAGCAAAGCTAGGGGTCTGGTAATGGTGATGTATAAGGTTGTGTTTATTTTCAACTTAAACTTATGTTACGATTTCTAAGATTAAAGTAATAGAACAGTTAAATTTTTAAAGGTCAAAGTTATGGTTACAATTTCTAATATCAAGGTTGCGCTGTTGCTGTTGAGTTTTCAAAGGTTCATGTTATGATTGTGATTTGTAAGATTTAATATTACATACAGTTGAGTTTTTGAGGGTTGAAAACTTGAAGTTATGGCTGTGATTCCTAAGATTATGGTTAAGGTTGAATTTCCAAAGGTTGAAGCAATGGTTGTGATTTTCAAGATTAAGTTCACATAAAGTTGAGTTTTGAAGATTGAAGTTATGGTCTGATTTCTAAGATAAATGTTACATATACAGTAGTTGAGTTTTTAAAGGTTCAAGTTATGTTTGGAATTTCTAAGATTAAGGTTATTTTTGAGGTTTCGAAGTTAAAAGTTATGATTGTGATTTCCAAGACAAAGGTTACAGTTGCATTTTTGAAGGTTCAAGTTATGGTTGTAATCTTTAAGCATGAGGGTTACAGGACTTGTGATTTCAAATGTTTAGATTTCAATCCTGTAGGGTTAAAATTATGATTTGTAACGTTATGAAAATTGTTGTGCTTTCTAAGATTGAGATTATGATTTCTAAGGTTGTAT
This sequence comes from Chiridota heheva, assembly GCA_020152595.1. Taxonomy (NCBI): domain Eukaryota; kingdom Metazoa; phylum Echinodermata; class Holothuroidea; order Apodida; family Chiridotidae; genus Chiridota; species Chiridota heheva. The sequence continues at coordinate 210,064 of JAIGNY010001519.1, forward strand.
TTATTTTATAATGAGCCTCAGTTATGACTTCTAAGATTACAGCTATAGTTGAGTTGTTGAGTTTATGATTGCTATTTCTGAGCATGAAGGTTACATGATTTCATACATTCATGTTTCAATCCTGTCAGGTTAAGATTATAATTTTAAGGTTATGGTGACTGTTGTGATTTCCAAGGGTGAGGTTTTAGTTGTGATTTTTCAAAATAAAAATTCAGTTATATATTTGAAACAGAAAATAATCCATCTTCTCCATGCCCGTGGGTTTTCATTGGATATCATCTTTGTATATGCTTGACTAGCTTCTTTCGAAAAGAGGCATAAATAATACATTGAATAACTCTCGACCATTCTACCCTAAACATACTACACTAACAATAGAAATAAAATGATGAAAACCTTCACTTTCATATACATCTACAAGGTACAGTGGCAAAAAAATGATTCAAAACTTATTTCAAAGTATACTTATTATAACAACAATAGATACAAAACAGGAATGCACTTTCATGCAACTCTGTCTACATATTATGTTATATCATTTCTATGGAATATTTGCATTGTCATGACCTTTGCATTAAATTTCAGTTATGCATGGCCAGATTTTTTGGTTTATTCCATTTTGAAAATAGGTAATTTTATTGTTTTGGTATTGTGTTTATACGTGTATTTAATGCAAGATTGCAAAGGACTTTGCACTAGTTAATGACCCTATTAAAGGCCAAAGTCCTTTGCCCTGTGCATTAAATATGCATAGAAATACTCAGCCTCAACATTAATCTTTAATCACTTCATGCCAACAGTTAGTGCAAATAATCACACACTGACTCACCTTAGGTTTCGACATGGTATGTTGTAATCACATCCTGAAAGCTAAATGCTTTTCTAAGAATTTGAAGTTTGGTAACAATTTCATTAGCACTTTTAACTTTCTATCTACTCACCAAGCATTTAAGCATTTCAAAAATCAGTTATTGGACTGTCATAGGCATAGCTAGAGTCTAATATTATCTATCTATCTATCTATCTATCTATCTATCTATCTATCTATCTATCTATCTATCTATCTATCTATCTATCTATCTATCTATCTATCTATCTATCTATCTATGCATCTATCTATGTATCTATGTAGCTATCTATGTATCTATCTATGTATCTATTTATGTATCCATGTATCAATCTATGTATCTATCTATGTATCTATATATCTATGTATGTATCTATGTATGTATCTATGTATCTATCTATCTATGTATTTATCTATGTATCTATATATCTATGTATCTATCTATCTATGTATCTATCTATCTATCTATCTATCTATATACATACATACATCTATCTATCTATCTATATACATACATACATACATACATACACACACACACCCACACCCTCACATACATACATACATACATACATACATACATACATACATACATACATACATACATACATACATACATACATACATACATACATATATATATATATATATATATATATATATATACATATATATTATATCTGACTCTAGCTATGCCTATGACAGTCCAATAACTAATTTTTGAAATGCTTAAATGCTTGGTGAACTTTTTGCCAACATTGAAGAGGGGTAGTAGGGGGAAGAAAAAGTGCCCAATAATTGTGTTGGTAATTGTAGTAAAGGTAGTTGGTACACAGTATCGAGATGATACAATTGTTATACCCATGCTTGTCATCATATGGCAAATGGAAATCCTCAGATCTGCCAATCTGACACTGTCCCAAGAGTAAGCTTGCTGAATTTTGTTCAGTCTGCCTAAAAATATAGCATCTTTTGAGAGGAGGTGGAGGACTGTTTTGTGCAATGTTCAAACTTAACGCTCCTTATAGAGACAACATCAGCAAAATTGTTGTAAACTTGATCAAAAACCATAAAAAAATAGTCATTAAGGTTCGACAACAATAAAAACTCTACTTGGTAACTCAGGGAAATAAACACACCTTTCAAAAGGAAAATAAAACCTTGACCTGAAGCAACACAATTTCAGCTTTTCTCACATATTGTACTAGAAATGCTCTTTTAAACGTGTCAAATTTAAAAGGATACACTGAGTGGTAAACGTGTCAAACTTTAATGGATACAACACTGAGTGGTTAAACATGCTCAGATCTGATATGAAAGAGGATCAAATTCAAAGGAACAAAAAAAGTGAGAAAAGTGTTTAATTTTTTGTATTCTGTTAGAGTTATTATTTAAGTTAAAAGGTCCTATATTGGTTAGAAAAGTATCAAAATATAATCATGTTTAAATCAGGGTTCTAGCTACGGTGAGCGGCGCTGGGCGGGCCTGCCCAGGACTCGCAATTCCCGCCCACCACTCAGCTCTAAGATTCACTCGTCCGCCCAGAACTCAAAAGTTCCATTCGGTTGAATAATTAAGTGTTTAAACAGATCTCCTTTTAATCTCCCTCTATTTATGTCATCCGCTGTTTTACACACATAACATAACATACATTACGCACATTAAATTCCGATCAAAACAACTGAACTATAGGAATTTAACGCAATTAAACGTACATATTATCATAAAATCACCCATACACGAAGCTCTTTGCATAAACGTACGTACATGCACACAGTTTAGGTTCATGTTTTAATCCTTGTGAATCACTGCTGGCAGCTTGCCAAGTCCGTCACTTGCCATACAAACAAACTTTAACAAAGTAAAAATTACATCCCCCTTCCCCAAGGCGTGCTTATAGACCAGTCCAAATGTAAGTAACCAATCACATTTGTTATAAATCCCATATGCACTTAACAATATAACGGACTGATCGATATTCTTTTGATTTGTGGGGATTTTATATTGATAAAAATTGTTGCGTAGTTCATAGGAGCATGTGCCGCTTGGCTATCGTCGAACAATACTGGGACTAAAATAAAAGCGGTAAAAAGTTTGGGCAATATGAATAACAATGGGAATTGAGAGAAGAGTTTCCAAAATATGTTTGTACTTTTTTTTTTTGGGGGGAGGGGGAGGACAGGGCACTTTGACCGTTGAATATCTATTGTAATTTGAATCTCCATTTTACATAACAAATATTTGACAAATTTTCTACCATTCCGATTTAAAAAAAAAACTTTTTCATTGACAATTTGTCAATAGAAGTGGACTAAATTTAAACACTTCTTCATTGGGAGGGGGAGGGGTCTAGGAGGTCACCTTGGATTATCACTGGAACCCAGCACTCAAACTTGACTGGTTTGAATTACAGATCCGTACTTCAAAATGACTTGTTTTTAAAATTTTTAAATTTACTGCTACTTTCATGATTTTAAAGCAATTCAAATGTTACCCCTCCTCATCTTTAAGTTCTACCAGATTTGTGAAAAAAGAGTGATTGGGCGGGGGGGAGGGGGAAAGGGGAGTGATATTACATCCTCACAAGTCTATATGAATTTCACTGAAGTTTTTGTGACATGCAACCACTACATACTGTATTGCAAGTGCAAAATTTTACATGGTAAAGCAACCGATTACAATCTGCAAAAATTTTGCAAATATATTTGCAAGTAGTAAAAAAAATGACATAAGTTGTCAACAAACTTCATTAAAATATTTTATGAAAAAGACATCACATTTCTACAGTAGACTTTCTACACCAGTCATTTATATGAAGCAAACTTGTCACAACTTTAAAATTTAATATCTCCATGAATGGAACAGGATATATGGGTTCTTTCGTCAGTTCTGCTCTGTGTCTATTTTTGTTCCCAACCATAGGAGATAGATATATCTGACCACCAGTGTTCATATAAGGTGCGGGATTGCAGAATTCCTACACATATTATCATCTCAAAAATAATTAAAGGGTGCAACAACAAAAAAAACAAAAAAGGCCGGAAAATGTCAAATTTTGCATTTTTCAGCCATATTTGGGTATTTTTTAAACAAATTCCCCCACCCCCACATCTTTTTTAAAAAATCCACCAAAAAATTACACAAGGGGAAAATCTCCTCCCAAAAAACACAACAAAATTTTGAATCTTAGTGTAAACACTGCTGATCAATGAAGATATTCTTTACCACTACCAGATTAGCAAACTTCTAGCCAGAGGTTTGATGGAACTTTCACATGTGTGAGAAAATCAATGTTTTGAACAACTTACCAGTAAGGGGTTCCAATAAAAGAATCTCGTCTTTGTGCTGTTTTATTGTTCTGGGCCGATACCCCAAAGTCAGCTGAAAGGAAAAGCAAAAATACATCTTCATGAAAAGGAACTTGCATCAATTGGATTCCAGTTACTCCAGTGATATCTGTGTCATCCATTACTAGAAAGCACTTTGTGGCAGGCTTTGACAAATCAAACTAAAGGCAACTTGTCCACCAGGCACTGAACTCTGCATGTATTGTTGTCCAGAAAAAAAAATCAGGTTGCCCTGAGAATGTTATGTGTATATGTTTAACACAAACTGTGCCACTAATTTGGTTATCCGCCTGGCATATCCAACAAAAATTATGGGTGCCTGAATATGATTTTTGGTTGCCCAGGGCAGCAGGAGGACTGATTTGTCAATCCCAACTCTGTGGAACCCATAACTCCAACCCCACAGACATTCCATCATTTTATCAAATTTGTAGAGTTTTTTCTTTATTGTATAAACCCCATCACAATACAATCTACCCAAGAAATCCATGGCCCAAAAGATTGTATTCTCAACACATTGGGAGACAGTCTACTTTCTGTCTCAGCATAAGGAACCAAAGCAGGGTACCTGATTGGTTAAACAACTGTCATCAAAATTACAGTCTGTGACTGTTGCACAATAGGTATTTATGGTTTGAGGGCCCTTACAGAAAAGTCCTATAAAAGTTAAAATTCATACTAGAACCATGGAGGCCTAACAGGCCAGTGCTTAATTGCCTGTTTTCTCGGTGTAAGCACATATTGTCCATCGCAGGTCAACACCCCAGCAGTGCTGGTACCCACTTGAACAGCTGAGTGGACTGGAGCAAGTAAAGTGTCTTGCTCAAGGACACATGCAGAGCTGCCATCAGGAATCAAACCCGTTATCTTTCGCATACGAGCACGACTCCTTAACCGCTGCTCCATAACCGCTGCTCCTTAATCGCTGCTCCGTAACCGCTGCTCCTTAACCGCTGCTCCTTAACCGCTGCTTCTTGACTGCTGCTCCTTAACCGCTGCTCCTTAACCGCTGCTCCTTAACCGCTGCTCCTTAACCGCTGCTCCTTAACCTCTGCTCCTTAACCGCTGCACCTCAATCGTATATAAAAGACTGAAGTATAATTATCATTAATAACAACCCAAAAGTAGATTGGTTGGTGAAGTTTGGTCAATCTGTGCCAGAGAGGTAAAATTAGATCAGTGAAGAAGAAAAGATTCAGAGTAGGTACTTTAGGTCTGTATTTGTTCTTACCTAATCTGACATCTCCGCCCAATGTGAGCAGTATATTTCCAGCCTTGAGGTCTCTGTGTATAACTCGTTTACTATGAAGGAATGCTAGAGCTTGTAATGTTTGTTTGCACACCACCTTGATCTGCGGCTCCGTGAGTGGTTTTCGAGCTCTAACATGATGTCATCTAGAGCCCCACCTTCACAGAACTCAATCAGCATCTGAAAACACAAGCGGACCAATCATAATTACCGTCATCACAAAATACATCAATTCATGTCACATAAGCCTAACAATAGTGTCATACCCAGCTTGAGCAGCCAGAACTGGCAAACTTAAATGTGGTCCAGTGTTACACAGAAAAGTATATCAAATTCATTGTACGTGTATAGTTTAGGTTGAGTTTAATCATGTGGAACAAGGGTGCTGTTACTTCCAAAACAAGACTTGGAAGTCCATAAAGTTGGTCCCAGCCACTAAAATTAAGTGGGACAGGGTGCATATATGGAGAGAGGGTTGCGATCACCCACCCCCCTAGCCCTGCCTGTTACCTCCAAATTTAAGACTTGGAAGTACATAAAGTTGGTCCCAGCCACTGGAGTTGAGTTTAATTATGTGGGACAGGGTGCATATATGGAGAGTGGGTTGCAATCACCCCTGCCCTTGCCTATTACCTTCAAAATAAGACTTTAAGTCCATGAAATTGGTCCCAGCCACTGGAAGGTTTATCCGAATTAAAGCAACATGAATTTTTCCATTTTTGGTCCAAAATAGAACATTTTAATCAGAAACTGACAATAATTCAGAATCATATTGACAGAAATGGTCAGCATAATCTTTCAAAATACAACTGACCCCCCCAACTGTATATGCCATTGCAGTTATCACCAACAGCCCCTTTAAATACTTCCCAAACATTATTCAGGATTTACTGTATTAAACTCACATTTGATAATGATGAGTAGTACAATTTAATAGACAGTACACAAGCTTAAATGGTATTTTAAAGATGGTCCTTTTGTCGGGTTAGATCTGTTTAAATGGGACACAGAAAGTCCTAGCTAGACAAGGCCAGACCCACAAATTATAGGCCTACCACATGCCAGAAATCAAAATCATGGATATATTTTACTCACCCATAATTTATTTTGAAAGTAGTATGTTTCTTCCAAGCCGACAATGTGCTCGTGTTTGCACGCTGACAAAATGTCAATTTCCACTCTGAAGTCCCTGAGCTCCTCTGCATCTTTTATTTCAATGATTTTAGCCGCAGCGAGAGTATGCGTGTCTTTCCTCTTGGCCTGAAAGAAAATGAAAATTAACATGAATTTTATAACTTTGACTGATAACACTCAGGTAATACACATTACAAATTAACAATTGTGCTCTTTTCTTATACGGTCTTTTATTATTAACAAAGTGGAGGTGCAGTACGGTGGCTCAGTGGTTACAGCTCTCTGTATTGTATCCTTCAGCAAGACACTTTACTCTACTTGCTCCAGTCCACTCAGCTGTGAGTGCCAGCACTGCTGGGGAGTTAGCCTGTGATGGACTAGCATCCTGTGCGAGGGAAGAATATGCTCTTATCCGCTTGTGACATGAAAACTGGAGATATGCACCCACCCTATGAGCCTAATGGCTGGGATGGGATTAACTATTATCAACGAACAACATAAGTTCATTTTCTCTCCAAAGGTATATTTTTTTCATTCTTTCAAGCTAATACAGAAACAATATAATTATAAACAAGCAAAAATATAAATAAAATGACAAAAGCCAAGGTGTACATATTGAACTGAAAAAGATATTGTTAATGAAATACAGTATGGTGTTTACATCATTTAGCACTTTCACATTAAGCCACACCCACCATGCATATTAATGACCTCTGCTGATAACATAAGCATGTACACAATAACCAACAAAATTATCACGCCCAATATGAAGCAAAACAGATATACAGTTGCTCATTTATCACTTTTTCAACATCATAATTATACCAAATAAGAAACAAAACAGACATGTGATTATTAAAAAATGAACACTTTAAGGTGTCCATTAAGCCCTGCCTGCTCATTTGTATACATGACATCACCATCAAAAACGATAGGACACATCTATGGATCATGGGCTATTTTTGTACAACATATGTCATGAATCCAGTGTATAATTCTTGAGATATCGCATTTTTATGAGCTGGCCGTCACATACATACATATATAATATACATACATACATACATACATACATACATACATACATACATACATACACACACACACATAACATACACACCACACACATACATACACACACACCATAATGACCGCATACACTGTAGGTTCCTGATGCTATCGCATCAGAACCAAAAACAAATGCAATGAAACACATTACTGCTGCTGGCTATATTTTTAAATTCTAATTTGTAGGCCTAAATTCCAGGATGGAAAGAAGTGAATGTATTATAATACAAGAGAAAGTGAAACAGAAAAGTCCTCAGAGCTTCAAAGAGAAAGGATTAAATGACTTTTTTTTTCATTACTGTTCATTTAAAAATCTATGGATAGGTAGGGGAAAATACATGTAGTTACATTGCTTGAAAATACAGCCACAACAATGAAAATAGCCAAAATTGCAAAAATATGAAGAATTACATAAGGGTTTATTAAAATTGTATTTATTTATTTGATAAGTATTTACATAAAATGCTCACACTTTGAATAGTCTTTTAACTTTTAAAATAAATATGCAATGTTCATAATTTAACGGGATCTCCTAGACTGTTCTACAGTAGACTTTTATTCTCTAAAGAACACACAAAAGTCTGTCTACTCCTTCAAGAAGTAGACTCCTTCAAGAAGTAAACTCCTTCAAGAAGTAGACTCCTTCAAGAAGTAGGCTCCTTCAAGAAGTGGACTCCTTCAAGAAGTGGACTCCTTCAAGAAGTAGACTCCTTCAAGAAGTAGACTCCTTCAAGAAGTAGACTCCTTCAAGAAGAAGACTCATTCAAAAAGTAGACTCCTACAAGAAGTATACTCCTTCAAGAAGTAGACTACTTCAAGAAGTAGACTCATTCAAAAAGTAGACTTCTTCAAGGAGTAGACTCCTTTAAGAAGTAGACTCCTTCAAAAAGTAGACTCCTTCAAGAAAAAGACTCCTTCAAGAAGTAGACTCCTTTAAGAACTAGGCTCCTTCAAGAAGTAGGCTCCTTCAAGAAGTAGACTCCGTCAAAAGTAGACTCCTTCAAGAAGTAGTCTCCTTCAAAAAGTAGACTCCTTCAAGAAGTAGACTCCTTCAAGAAGTAGACTCCTTCAAGAAGTAGATTCCTTCAAGAAGTAGTCTCCTTCAAAAGTAGGCTCCTTCATAAGGTACAGTAGGCTCCTTCAAAAGTAGGCTCCTTCAAGAAGTAGACATATACAACTTTTCTTGTATTGGAATGATTCTTCTGAAGTACTGATGCGCAATATACCACTGTATATGTTGATATACCACTGTATATGTTGATATACCACTATATATGTTGACAGCTCTAACACACTGTTAATTTTGCCCTTTATTATATTTACTTTCTTCATAGGTCTTTGGTTTGGGTAAATATAGGTACCTATATATAGAAGGTCAATGTCTATGGTGCTAGTGTAAATTCTATATTGTTGGGAATCCAACCTTATGAGGTAATCTTAAGGATGTAGGATATACAGTACAAAATCATTTCAAAAGAAATATGTAACAGAAGTGTATATTAAACCAAAATCTATGTAATGTTGTTGTGTAAGGTTCATGGATAGGGCTGTCATGATACTATAAGTGAAACACTGTAGATATCAGGCACTAGTTAGGCTTTTCCAGCGAGGTGATCCACCCTGCCCCTATTTCCTTCCACTCTGCCCCTATTTTCCTCCACCCTGCCCCTATTTCCTTCCACTCTGCCCCTATTTTCCTCCACCCTGCCCCTATTTTCACATTCATATATATTTTTTCAAGAAAATGTTACTATGATAATTGCTTTTTGATTGATTCCTCTCTAATTTATGTTTGCAGTGCCCCCAAATTCATGCTGCATGCCCCTTGCTACCTTGTAACCCCCCTTTCTGTTCTTTCCCCCTGCCCCGTTTTGGTACAAGGTAGGGGTTTGGATACTGATTATTGTGGACAAAGGTGACCGAGTCATGATGTTTACTACAGTATTGTAGAAAACAGCTCACCTGTTAAGGATTTTCAGGATGTGAATTTATAAGAATATTCCCATGTTTTTTTTTTGTAACCTTTCATAAGAAAGAGAAAATTTCTAGAAACAATTTAGTACAAAAATCATGTTCATATGTTATTTCTACCAGGAGATATTCAAATTTCAAGGTTCACATTTTGTCAACAAACAAATGAGAAAAGGCTCAATATGACATCACAGCAACAGATTCTCCCACAAAGTTTATGTATTTATTAAAATCTATCTTCCTTTTTTATTAGTAAAATCTGTTAGAAAAATAAATTGATGAAAATTAGGTATTTATATACATTGCCAAATATACCCTACTTCAATCACTTTTGGAAAATTGTTTCTAATCATACAGAAACAACCAATTGACGTTCAAAGAAATACAGAAGCATTTGCAATGGAATTGCCTCTATGACATCATCAAACACAAATTCATCGTACTGCACAAAAACTTTAAAATGCAATTGGGAAATCTCTAAAAATTCATATCTCCTGATGGAATATGATATCAACCTGATTTTTGTAACAAACTGTCTCTAAAAAGTATACTCTTTCAAATGAAATTTTACAAAAAACCATTGGAATATTCCTTTAATATTTCTTAACAAAGCTGAAGAAGAATTCAACGACAAAAAAATCAGATTTACAGCAAAAATTATATAAAATACTCATACAGTTTTGTTCTTTGCAATGTTTATGAAATTTTATCAAATTACTTTTTAGTAATTGCATTGTCATGACCAGTGCATTAAATCCCAAAAATGCACTTCCAAGACCAGCCTCCAAAAATTTTTCCACTCAGGTTGGGCCATTTTATTTTTAAGGAATTTGGTCTCAGAAGTCCTCCTAAAGTTGGCCATTCCACTTAAAGCCAAATTCCTTTGCCCAGTGCATTATACATGTAGGTGAATATAAACACTTTGCTTTTAATATCTTTTTTTTTTTTTTGCAATTTTTATATCATTTTTTAAAATATTTTTTTATATTTGCACTTTCATTAATTACGACATATCACAATAAGTTTGGTGGCATTGACAGGGCAGAATTCAATAGGTACTGTATTTTAAAATCATGGAAAAAGAAAAATCCTCACTTAGTGATAATAAACACATCATGACAGCTAGGGTGAGTACTCCCAAATATACTATTTCTGATAACTATGGCATGTTCACTATTTAGTAAGCCCAGAATCATGTACAGCTTTTGTTCCAGACACAATTGTGCATTCAAGGTTTTGCAAAAAAAAAACTATTGTTATGCATCTTTTTTATTTCAATATTTACTTTGTTATTCATTTCCATATTCTTTACTACTCTTATTTTTGTATTCAGTTGAGGAATGGGGGGTACAGTATATACCTCCCCCTCCCATCTCCTTAAAGGAATATTCTCATGGATTTTCATTTTTCATATATGATAGAAAACAATTTTAAAAACAAAAGTGGTGGAAAAAACTATCTTAATATCTTATTCCGTTTAGAAGTTACAACATTTCAAAGTATTTTTGAATTTAAACAAAAGTCACTGATTGGCAACATCTGTGATGTCATAGAGACATTTTCAACAAAATGTCTTTGTATTTCTTTTAAAATAATTTGGAATTTTTTTCTCATTGTAAATGTGATGTACACCAAGAAAAAAACAAAATATTTTCTTGTAAATTATATATTCCACCCTATCTCTATTATGAATTAAAAAGGCTGTTTGATAATGTAAAGAAAGTGTGATTAATTTTATAGGGAATTCATAAGAACTGCTAGAATTGCCTTGATGAAGGACATACATATACTGTACAAGCTGTTTTAAAGAACATTTTTTTACTCTTTAATTGTTATAACTTCTAAACAGAATGAAATATTAAAATAGTTCTTTCACCACTTTGTTTCCATACATTTTTTCTATCATATATGAAAAAATAAATGAAAATACATGGGAATATTCCTTTAACCATGCCGCTGGTGAGTGCACTGCTAAAGGAATATTCCCATGGTTTATTGTATAATTGTACTTGAAAGAACATACTTTTAGAGCCAATTGGGTACAAAAATCAGGTTGATATCATATTCCATTCAGGAGATATAGATTTTTAAAGATTCCCCTATTGCATTTTAAAGTTTTTGTTCAGTATGATGAATTTGTGTTTGATGATGTCATAGAGGCAATTCCATTGAAAATGTTTATGTATTTCATTAAATGTTAATTGGTTGCTTCTGTATGATTAGAAACAATTTTCCAAAAGTTACTGAAGTAGGATATATTAGGCAATGTATATAAATACCTAACTTTCATCAATTGATTTTTTTATTTTTTAAAAATGATAGATTTTAATGAAATACATAAAACTTTGTGGGAGAATGTGTTGCTGTGATGTCATACTGAGCCTTTTCCTATTCGGTTATTGGCATTTTTTGTGAACCTTAAAATTTGAATATATCCTGGTAGGAATAACATCAACATGATTTTTGTACTAAATTGTTTCTAAAAAATTTCCCTTTCTTATAAAAGGTTATGAAAAAAAAAACATGGGAATATTCCATTAAAAACATGGGAATATTCCTTTAATCAAAAACATTACAAACATGGAAATATTCCTTTAATTAAAAACATGAGAATATTCCTTTAACTAAAAACATGAGAATATTCCTTTAATTACAAACATGGAAATATTCCTTTAAATAAAAACATGAGATTATTCCTTTAATTACAAACATGGGAATATTCCTTCAATTAAAAACATGGGGATATTCCTTTAATTAAAAACATGGGAATATTTCTTTAATTAAAAACATGGGAATATTTCTTTAACTAAGAACATGAGAATATTTCTTTAATTAAAAACATGGGAATATTCCTTTAACAACACTCTTATGAAAAGAAATTGTAGAAGTGCAATCCAACAGTATCTACACAGTTTGTACTGCGCTGTACATGCTGTAGGATACTGAAACCATTTTTGAACAGTGACATACAGTATACTGTATAATCCTGTCTTTTGTTTTTCCTGCAGCGCATTTCCTCTTTTATTATCATAATCTGTTTGTCTGTAGAAACAATGAACCCTAGCCAAACAAACTTACACAGAATTTGATGAAAAACTTTCCATGATTTTCTACTGAGCAACGTACTGTAGAAGCAGAAAACATGTCAGTGGCATAACCAAGGGGTTGCCAGGGATGGACCAGTTGGGCTGGCCTGCCAAACTGAACTCTGCCCCTCAAATCACAAGAAGTTTATAGCAAAAAAAGTAAAGTGCTAAATAAACCCATTTGATCCAACTAGTTGGGATTATGATAAAAAGCAAGGGGAGAAATCCCAAGTGGTTCCGATGCTAACTTTGGATAAGAAGCAATTTTTTTAAATATATATATTTCTTTTTTATCGTATATCTTTAAATGTTGTGTTCTTACACAGTTACTTCATTTTACCATACTGGAACATGTAATGTGTGTATATTTTGTTGCTTGTTTAAGTGTTAAGAGTTTTGCCTTAAGCTAAAGCCACAATCACAACAACTAATGAAAAATTGTATTTGGCTCTGCTTGAATTGAACAATGATAAAGTCAACAGCTCAACACTATGGGATCCTGTGTCATCCTTACCTTTATCTACAGCATCATACCAAGTTTGATTTAAATCTGACATGGGTTTGTGGAAATATGAGCATAAACAGAATTTCACAGTTAGTCCCGCCTCTTACTAATATTCATGACATCAGTACCAAAAACAATAGGGATAATCTGCAGACCACAATACACCCACATACCTACTGTAGTATCAGGGAGAAATTTGTTTGTAAAAATTTGATTAGCAGTTTTGCTACTCACTTCATAAAAATGATTAACAATACATTAAAATTGACTAACAATTTACCTTATTGATTTTGTATTACTCTTTGTTTTAATATGCTTCAAATGGTACTCTTCAATGCAGTTTTTCCGCTATTACCTCAAAAAATCGTGCGACCAGTATGGCAAAAGTATTGACTCCATTGCCCAAACAGACGCTGGAATTTTGCTTTCCAAATCATAAAAAGTTTAATTCTACAGTATAAATCATCATTTTTATGGAAAATGTGCATGGAAATTCAGTTTAGAAAGAACAGACAACTTCCTTTTAATGTCATTTAAACTCAACATCGCGCAACTTTTTTGCCGTACTCGCTAGGGCTTTTATTGTGAGATTCTTACATATTATGATACTTCACCGTACCTCGCCATAAAACATTTCAAAACTACGCCACCACCCGAAAGTTCTGATCATACCAGTCCTCTCGAAATGGCCGCCATCTTTTGCAAAGCACACAGAATTTCAGCTCTGTTAAAACCTTTTTCTGTTTGTTTAATTTGCAATATTTTTTTCTTTCTTGCATAATTTATTTGACTTACCAGGTAATATCTACATGCAAATGTACTGATTGTGACGATTGAAGTATTTTCACCTTGGGATTTTTGAACGATTTAACAGCTTGTAAAATGGGCCTTGATTAAGTGTGATTTAAAGCTTTACGTTATGGCCTATTGTTACTGTTAAGTATTTACTGCTGCAGAATTGCGGTGCATTTCACAAGTTACTCTCATTTCGGCGAAATCAAAGTGCAAAATTTTCCCATTCATACAGTAGGTGATTACTGCGCATTTGTGATTCTCGCATTCAAAATGGATTTTTTTTTTTTGAAGGCTGAAAACTTCAATCAGTTAGAGAATTTGTTGTAGCCTATCGCAATTTTGTCAAGCAAGGTAGAGAAATGAATCGCTTACAACGTTATGCACAATTTTTGCATTGCAAATTGCGATGCAAACCCAAATAAATTGCTCCTTGAGTATCTTGAGATATATTGTTTACAAGCTTAACAGAATTTTACATTTAGCCCCGCCTACTAATTGATATTTATGATATCACCACCAAAATTAATATGGGATCATCTACAGACCACAACACATCTATATACCAAGTATGACATAAATCCACCATATGGTTCTTGAAATATTGTGTTTACAAGCTTCTCTTACAAACCCACATACATACACACACCAGCATGGGTTCCTTTAAAGGATTAGTTCAGTGGTCAAGCATGTCAATCTTGTATGGTAAAAGAAACAAAATAGTGAAGAAAGCGTTCAAAAATCTTATTCCGTTTAAGGAAATATTCAAGTTGAAACTTTGGTATCATTTCTGTAGAAACGACTGAAATCAGACAAGTTGTGATGTCACAGCCTCAGATTTCTTACAGTCTTTATGTATTTTAGAGAAAGTTTATTTAAATTTGTTTACTATTTAAATCATTTTTCCGCAAAACTTCTTCAGATGGTATATTATAAATACTCTTCCTAGATTCAGTTTTACTACTTTTTTGACATATCCCATCCCATGGTTTTTAAGTCGCAAAATCGGAGGAAAAAATATGATAGAATACATGAAAACTTTAAAGAATCTGAGGCTATGACATCACTACTAGTCTGATTTTAGTCGTTTCTATACAAATGATACCAAACTTTAAACTTAGATATCTCCTTAATAAAATATGATTTTTGAATGTTTTCTTCACTATTTTGTTTCTTTTGAATTCCTCTTTCATATAAGATAACCATGCTTGACCACTAAACTAATTCTTTAATATGCTATCGCATCAGAACCAAAAATCGGCCCTCCCAAATTTTGAGTTGCCCACAACTCCACCCCACTAAAACAGGTTTACACATATGTTAATTTTGTGGCAATATACTGTATCTGTTATGTTTACAACATTTTCAGGAAAGTTGAGTACAAACCATTTAAAATATTCCAAATTATCTGAAATCCAATAACAATCCCTACTACGAGCAAACATAGTACTGTATAACTCTCCTCTAAAAGAAAGGACATTTAAAAATCATTTCATGAAATATTCATCCCATATTGTCTAAAAAATCTGTGACATTAAGATGTTTTAACTTAGCTATTGTATAGTAGCTTTGGGAGGAAATTGTTAATTTATTATTTTGACACGCTGTTATAAGAACCATTCCCTATGTGACTTTAAGGAAAGAATCGTCCCATAAATACATTCAGAAATGAACGCCGCCATGCTGGTAACGTCACTTCCAGTTTTCAGTTTCCTTGTAGAGACGCAAGGAATCCATGATGTCATCAATAACGCATGTAGACCCAAATGTTCAGTCCGGCGGATGTGTGATCGATAACTCAACAGATTTCTCGCAATCAACAAGGAAAATTGTAAACAGGAAGTGACGTGACCACCCCGGCGGCGTTTGCTACTGAATGTAATTATGGGATGATATCATTCTTTGAGCTTAAATCTGTTTGCATCAATTTTAACACGTAATAGGTTACCCATATGACTGGCCACACTCACCATTACATGACAGAAGACAGACACAGTAATTTACAACAATAAACAACAATATACATACAGTACCTTTGATATTATGATGCTAATTTTGAAAATTCCTTTCTTTTCCAAGCATATTGTTTTAAATTAAATTTGTATGGGGTTTCAAACTTGACAGATTATATATATATATATATATATATATATATATATATATATATATATATATATATATATATATATATAATATATATATATATATGTCTATATATATATATATATATATATATCTATATCTATATGTTTATGTCTATTATATGTCTTTATATAATATATTGGCAAAATAAATAAAATTGGCAAAAAATGTTTTGTTCCTTTCTTTAAATCTTACAATAACTTCAAGATCACATTTTTGCTTGAAAATCAAACATGGAAATCGTAAGACATGATATTAATGATTTCTGGTGTAATATTTATAATCCCTACCTGCAGTCTTTTGTTTGGGAGGAAAGTCTTTAAAATTTCATTTCTGCCATTTTTGACCCGTTTTTTTCGTATACCAAAACCGGACATCGCACATGCTTCCTTGAACCGCCCTTCAAAGTGCTTGCAATTTCCTTTTATTTGATATATAAATACAGGCATACCCCCTCTAGTTGGACCCTTTCCTATAATAATCAATTTCACCACATCACTTTCAATGATCTTGTGGTGTGGTGGATATGAACACAGCCAGCAGCGAGCGCACCAGGTTCGAGTCCCACCATGACTACTGCATTATAATTTTTCTGCTGGAGTTTTCAGGGGTCATTTGACTAAAATAGTTTTGTGTTTTTTCATCTTTCCTTTCTTTCTAAAAATTCAATATTATCATCATTGGAAATTTATAAAGAATCTTAATATGTAACACAAATCTCCGTTTTCAATACTGACAATGCCATTTGTTAACCAAATTTAGCCAAAAATTGTTTAATTTGCATATATTTGTCCAATATTTCCTAATTTGGCTTTCAATACTCAAAGGATCCTAGCTTCCAATCCAACCAAACTTAAAATGAAAGAAATGAAAGGAATGTTGACAAAAATACATATGAAAAATAAGTTACAAAAATTGGACTAACATTTTTCAAAGCCCTGGTAAAATAAGGGTTACAATATGATCTTACACAAGCTCACAATGAAATTTCATATAGTACTCACAATGAGTTTCCATGTATTAACTATGAACTTCCATGTTTTCACCTAGGAATGTAATTCTCCTTCAGGAAGTAGACTCCTTCAGGAAGTAGACTCCTTCAGGAAGTAGACTCCTTCAGACTTCTTCAAGAAGTAGACTCCATCAGACTCCTTAAAGAAGTAGACTCCTTTAGACTCCTTCAAGAAGTAGACTTCTTCAAGAAGTAGACTCCTTCAAGAAGTAGACTCCTTCAAGAAGTAGACTCCTTCAAGAAGTAGACTCCTTCAAGAAGTAGACTCCTTCAAGAAGTAGACTCCTTCAAGAAGTAGACTCCTTTAAGAAGTAGACTCCTTCAAGAAGTAGAAAGAAGTAGACTCCTTCTTTAAAGAAAGACTCCTTAGACTCCTTCAAGAAGTAGACTCCTTCAAGAAGTAGACTCCTTCAAGAAGTAGACTCCTTCAAGAAGTAGACTCCTTCAAGAAGTAGACTTCTTTAAGAAGTAGACCCCTTCAAGAAGTATTTTTATCAATTTGTAATTATCAATTTTCCACTCAGAACCATTAGATGGCCAAATGCAGTATAAATATCCCAAATACATACCCTTCTAATCATACCCAGATATTTACCCAATTTGGCACTAACATTCAGACGCTCTTCCTTACAACCTACATGTACATTAATAACAACAAAGCGTATGGCAACAGCTACAGCATACTTTTGACATCAATGTGCAGTAAGCCATACCTGCATCATACATCACAAGTGACATTCTGTTATCATCCCCTGAAACATTAACATACATATTTGATGAGATTAAAAAGTATTTCAAATCCCTTTTGAACACTTAAACTCTCTCTTCTTTAATTACGATTTAATATCACTTCAAGAACAGTCATTTCAGCGTTCTTTCATCAGCTATCACTTGGAAACAAGGTTTGAATTGTAAGTATGGGATGGGATGTACAGGTATAAAGGTTTCAAAAGGAGAGTTAAAAAATGAGTTGCAAAAATACAATTGGTGCTAAATTGCTATTCACTGAAGTAAGCTTACTAAGTGTTTGTTATGATTATTATTTATCAATAAGTTTTTTATACTTAGACCAAAATTTCATTTTAACACAAAAATTTAACTAGAATATTTTCAGTTACAATTAGTTCAACCAAATGCATAAAATCGTTGAAAAATCTTGACAAAATTCAGTAATAGTAGGGCCAGACAGTGGGAGTGAAGAGAAAAAAGATGGAGGGGGGGGAAGGACAGCCATGCCCTCCCCCAATAATTTTCAAAGCAATGGTTTTAAAATAGGCCATATTTGTGTCAATTATTAAAAATGATAATTACATCGGTCTTGGTCACCCCCAACTTGAAATCTGTGTTGAAACCCTGTATAATAATAACGGAATAAAGCTGTATTACAACTGAAAAATTGGTAAATAGCAAAATCATGAATAAAAACAAATGTAGAATGGCAGACCTTACATTCTGTTTCCCCACACACCTTGCACAAAAGTGCTCTGTGCCATTGCTTTTTAATTACCTTCATAATTTGCCACATCTATTTACTTATTCATTCAGGGATCACCATGTTAACAGGCCTTCTATTACTTCTGCAGGTTTTGAAACTCTCTTTTCATCATATCTGCATCTTACACTTTACACTAGTATTTGGGGCCTTCAACAAACCTGTCATGTCTTGCTGTGCAATAATTAGGAAGAGACAGTTCCCAGACAGCGAGATCATGCAATGAGAGTTACACTTCACATACAAAGGATACAAGTGCACAGAATGCACTATAAGAGGTAATGAGTTTTCAAAAATAGAATTGAGGGACAATAACAAAATGAAGTGGGTGTCTTTAATATTTACAAATTAGGTCCATTCATTGAAACAAAACTGAAATGAAAATATTTATAAGGTTAAAGGGACTGCTGGCCGAAAAGTGAGGTGCTAGGTTTTGCCAATTTATGTAGATATTAACCAATAGAAGTCTCATCATACAGTCCTTTTTTACTGTTGTTAGATACAGAAATGTTCACCCATCGCTCACATGTGAACAAATCAAAAGTCAATGGGAAAACATACAAATTTTGAGTCGGGATTTAGTAGCGTTTATGATATTTTGTACAGCAAGGAACGTATTTGATTTATCATGAGACTTAAGAAAAACACGCTCCTACTTTTTGGCCGGCAACTCTTTTAAACTTGACACCACAGTATACATGCAATCAAAATTAGTACAAAATGGCATGACACACCCTATCCCATAGATTTTTAACAACACGCAGTATCATCAGTATCTACAGAACTTCATAACAGGGAAATAACAAATCTCTGGTTGAAATTTTCCGAAAAATTTGTTGTTAAAGACTGAGTATTCTACTGTACTGTACAGTACAGTACTTCCTCATCCGACACATTTACAATCTTGTATGGCCATACAGTACAGTATGATTGTATTGGAGGTGACGTACTTTCTTCTGTTCCATCAAAACATTATCTTGAAAACATCACTGCGGACCCATCACTCCATGCATGTCTTTAGGTTCTAGTGACATGTAGCAGTTTTTACATATGAGAAATAACATTAAATTCTGAGTAAAATCTTTGAAAGAGCTTAATGTATTGTAATTTTTCAGTTAATGGTCAATCAAAAGTTTCAAGATTTTAGAATTTTGGCAAACTTTGTGATGTCATCAGATAAACACAGCTCAATATCCTGAAGTAAATCTTGAAAATGTGTTCTTCAGTTTAACCAGTTATAAATTTCATTTCTCTTTCTGCTGCAGGTTACCTGTTGCCCTTGGAGTACAGTCAAGTTTTAAAATTCTTGGATGGAATCAGATATACACCTTCAAAGAATATTTTAGAAAGGAATGAAAATCAAAGGATTCACATAAACAATTCAAGACGAGTTTATCTGCCTACAGTACAGTAGTACCGGTATGTCACAAATTATCATGCAATAAAGCTAAAAACTTGAAAATACTGAAAAATGGTACGTTTTTAACTGATTTTGAATTGAGGTTTTGCTGTATTAATGGTTTATTCTATATTTTACAATACTTACTGTAAGCACAACTTGCCTCTAGATCGATCATAAGACTTTTAATGCCAGTAAAGCAAAAAAGATTGAAGATAACAAAAAAGTTGGCCAGCGATTGTTTATGTGAAATTCTGAATGGCCTCAATGTTCAGCTAAAATTCTAGGAGTCACAGAGTATACATCAAATACTGACTGGTTTTACCTTAAAAACCTCTTCCCCAGGCACCGCTAGAAATATTTATTAATAGCCACACCCCGCCCCCTCCCTAAAAATATCTTTTTCAACCCTTACTCTACCACGCAGCGATATTATCGCCATTTTGGGTGCCCGTCTTTGACTCTGCCCTCCAGGTGCATTTTCAAAAGAGTGCTGATAGAGTAAGGTTAATCAAGCCACGACAAGTGCGCCAACTCACAAATATATGCAGCATGATCCCAATGGGCGGGCCACTGGATCACTGAAGCAAAACGAGCCTGACTTTGCTACTCTAAAAACAGAGGACCCTTCAATAATCAGCCTGTGTTTAACCCTTACTCTACCACACGACGATATTATCACCCTTTTAGGTGCACCGTCTTTGACTCTGCCTCCTGGGAATTTCTTTAAAAGAGTGCTGATAGAGTATAAGGGTTAATTGCTTGTAAATCTAATGTCATCTACTGTAACCAAAAATGATGTGCAGTAGCAATGTTTTATTATTGTTGAAGCACTTATAGTAACAGTGTTCACAAGTGCGGGATTGTGGGATCCACACAAATATTATCAAATTCCTGCTCAAAAAGAAATTAGGGCGGGAGTCACAACAACAAAAAAGCAGAAAAATGCCAAATTTGGCATTTTCCAGCCAAATTTTGGCATTTTTAGGTATTGTTGGTACTTTCTGGTGTTTTTCAAAAAGAAATCCCCCTTCCCCCTTTCTTTTTTTATTTAATTCACCCTTTTAAAAAAAAACCTGTCCCCTCCCAAATAATACAAGGAGGGAAATCCCTCAAAAGTTTGAACCTTAGTGTGAACTTTGTACACAGTGTACAGTAATAAACTGTGTATCACAGTATTCCTCTTTTAAGAAAGAATCTTCATCAGTAATTTTTTGCAGTATTTTTTAGTTTACAATTATCGTCAGATGAATTGCAAATGACCAAAAAACAGAAAAGTTCACATCTGCGCCATTCCAAAGCAAAAGTTCTACATGGTACCGTCACACATGACATTATTAAATTCCCATAAACATGTAGCAAACACATATGATGTTATGCAGTATACGAAAATTATATATGGGTAGCTTAAAATCATTCATCTGAAACTTGATGACACCTCCAGCCAAATCTATCTATTACACAGGCATGAAATGAATCTATCAAGTGTTACTAACGGTAATGAGCCTGCCACTGAATGCGTATTATTTTGTTTGTAAATTTGACAATTGAAATATGACCCAATAACTAAGGTGTTAATTGATAATTCATTACACAGTTCAACTTCCCTGCTGTGATGACAGCTTTTTCTGAAATTCCAGGGATGGAAATATGACTTGTTGACAGGGTAAATATGGAAATATGATATTCTGACAGGGGAAATATGGAAATATGTCATCCTGACAGGGAAAATATACAGACAGCGTTCAACAAATCAATCAAAATTTTATTTGCCCACCAGGCAGCAACAGCTTTATTTTTAGTTGCCCGGCCATAACAAACCACTTGCCCTGAAATATGAGCAGCAATTCCCTCTGTCTATTCTATGATCGCTAGGGTTTATCACCCTGTCTATTCTATGATCGCTAGGGTTTATCACCCTGTCTATTCTATGATCGCTAGGGTTTATCACCCTGTCTATTCTATGATCGCTAGGGTTTATCACCGTCTATTCTATGATCGCTAGGGTTTATCACCCTGTCTATTCTATGATCGCTAGGGTTTATCACCCTCTGTCTATTCTATGATCGCTAGGGTTTATCACCCTCTGTCTATTCTATGATCGCTAGGGTTTATCACCTCTGTCTATTCTATGATCGCTAGGGTTTATCATCCTCTGTCTATTCTATGATCGCTAGGGTTTATCACCCTGTCTATTCTATGATCGCTAGGGTTTATCACCCTGTCTATTCTATGATCGCTAGGGTTTATCACCCTCTGTCTATTCTATGATCGCTAGGGTTTATCACCCTCTGTCTATTCTATGATCGCTAGGGTTTATCACCTCTGTCTATTCTATGATCGCTAGGGTTTATCATCCTCTGTCTATTCTATGATCACTAGGGTTTATCACCCTGTCTATTCTATGATCGCTAGGGTTTATCACCCTCTGTCTATTCTATGATAACTAGGGTTTACCACCCTCTGTCTATTCTATGATCGCTAGGGTTTATCACCCTCTGTCTATTCTATGATCGCTAGGGTTTATCACCCTCTGTCTATTCTATGATCGCTGGGGTTTATCACCCTCTGTCTATTCTATGATCACTAGGGTTTATCACTATGTCTATTCTATGATCACTAGGGTTTATCACTATGTCTATTCTATGATCAGTAGGGTTTATCACCCTCTGTCTATTTTATGATCGCTTGGGTTTATCACCCTCTGTCTATTCTATGATCACTAGGGTTTATCACCCTCTGTCTATTCTATGATCGCTAGGGTTTATCACTATGTCTATTCTATGATCGCTAGGGTTTATCACCCTCTGTCTATTCTATGATCGCTAGGGTTTATCACCCTCTGTCTATTCTATGATCACTGGGTTTATCACCCTCTGTCTATTCTATGATCACTAGGGTTTATCACCCTCTGTCTATTCTATGATCGCTAGGGTTTATCACTATGTCTATTCTATGATCGCTAGGGTTTATCACCCTCTGTCTATTTTATGATCGCTTGGGTTTATCACCCTCTGTCTATTCTATGATCACTAGGGTTTATCACCCTCTGTCTATTCTATGATCACTAGGGTTTATCACTATGTCTATTCTATGATCACTAGGGTTTATCACTATGTCTATTCTATGATCAGTAGGGTTTATCACCCTCTGTCTATTTTATGATCGTCTATTCTATGGGTTTATCACCCTCTGTCTATTCTATGATCACTAGGGTTTATCACCCTCTGTCTATTCTATGATCGCTAGGGTTTATCACTATGTCTATTCTATGATGGGTTTATCACCCTCTGTCTATTCTATGATCACTAGGTTTATCACCCTCTGTCTCTGTCTATTCTATGATCGCTGAGGGTTTGATAGGTTTATCCCTCTGTCTATTCTATCGCTAGGGATCTATTCTATGATGTTCAGGGTTTATCACCCTCTGTCCCTCTGTCTATTCTATGATCACTAGGGTTTATCATTCCCTAGGGTTTATCTGTCTATTCTATGATCGCTAGGGGTTTATCTTGGGTTTATCACCCCTGTCTATTCTATGATCTAGGGTTTATCACCCTCTGTCTATTCTATGATCACTAGGGTTTATCACCCTCTGTCTATTCTATGATCGCTAGGGTTTATCAGGGTTTATCACCCTCTGTCTATTCTATCGCTAGGGTTTATCACCCTCTGTCTATTCTAGGGTTTATCACCCTGTCTATTCTATGTTTATCTATGGGTTTATCACCTATGTCTATTCTATGATCGCTAGGGTTTATCACCCTCTATGTCTATTCTAGGGTTTATCATCTGTCTATTCTATGATCGCTAGGGGTCTATTCTTATCACTATGTTATTCTATGATCAGTCTATTCTATGGGTTTATCTGATCTATTTTATGATCGCTGGGTTTATCACCCTCTGTCTATTCTATGATCACTAGGGTTTATCACCCTCTGTCTATTCTATTTTATGATCATTCTGAGGGTTTATCACTATGTTATTCTATGATCAGTAGGGTTTATCACCCTCTGTCTATTTTATGATCTAGGTTTATCACCCTCTGTCTATTCTATGATCACTAGGGTTTATCACCCTGTCTATTCTATGATCACTAGGGTGTTATCACCTCTGTCTATTCTATGATCTATGATCACTAGGGTTTATCACCCTCTGTCTATTCTATGATCGCTAGGTTTATTCTGTCTATATGATCGCTAGGGTTTATCACCCTGTCTATTCTATGATCACTAGGGTTTATCACTATGTCTATTCTATGATCGCTAGGGTTTATCACTATGTCTATTCTATGATCGCTAGGGTTTATCACCCTCTGTCTATTTTATGATCGCTTGGGTTTATCACCCTCTGTTTATTCTATGATCACTAGGGTTTATCACCCTGTCTATTCTATGATCGCTAGGGTTTATCACTATGTCTATTCTATAATCGCTAGGGTTTATCACCCTCTGTCTATTTTATGATCGCTTGGGTTTATCACCCTCTGTCTATTCTATGATCGCTAGGGTTTATCACCCTCTGTCTATTCTATGATCACTAGGGTTTATCACCCTCTGTCTATTCTATGATCGCTAGGGTTTATCACTATGTCTATTCTATAATCGCTAGGGTTTATCACCCTCTGTCTATTTTATGATCGCTTGGGTTTATCACCCTCTGTTAGGCTTTTAAAAAAAAACAATTGTTTACATTTTGCTCCCTCTTAATTTCCGCAAACGGGCGATACTGTACATGCACTAGTCAATTCAATATAATGTACCAAACAGTTATATGTGTCTTACTGAACATCAAATATTCCTTGAAATTGTAATTACGAATACAGTATTTATTTCCATTTCTCTTGGATTTAAATAAATCACCTACCGAACTGTGTTTCTGTCTTTGCTCAATGACTGTATGCTATATATGTATACGGTACTGTTACACTAGACTACAATGTTTGTTTGTTTGTTTGATGAAGGCTTAACGGTATCACGACAGCGAGGGTCAAATTGTGCCAGAGAGGTTAGATCATTTCAGAGGTAAGAAGAAAAGAAAATAGGAGTCTGAGAGAAGTACAGGGACTAAAAGCCAGGAAGCTGGGATCAAGAGATGGGGTGCTAAAAAAGGCAAAAGTAGGTAGAGAGGGGTGGGAGAGAAGAACTAAATATGGTTGTAGAGGGAGGCACAATGAAGGAAGGAGATAATTTTATCCGGAGGGTTTTTCTGGAAGAGCTTTGCTATGGAGTTGTGAGGAGTGAGGGAAGCTCTGGGAATGTTGTACAGGTGGCAGGCAAGGAAGATGTGGTGGACTGTGAGGGGCAATGGCAATTGTTGCAGAGGGGTGGGGAATAGTTAGTAAGGAGGTGGGAGTGAGTGAGGTGATCTATTCTACGGCGAGTAATGTGGACATTGTCAATACGGGAGAGTTTGTGCATGGTGGGTTTGGTCGGAATAGTGGGTTTGGTCGGAATGGTAGGCTGGATATTGTGGAGTTTGTTGTCAATTTGGGAGTCCCATGGGGTTTGCCAGCGGTCATGAACAAGGGAAGCGATAAGCAGTTTGATGTCAGAAAGGGTTTTTGGAAAGGGGTAGGGGGAGGTTGAGGGCAAGCTTAGTGGCTGAATCAGCTCTGTCATTACTGGAGATGCCAACATGGCTGGGTATCTAAAAAAAAATAATACTTTTCTTGCAGAAGGAAAGGATGGGGGGGAGGGGTGAAAGGAGTAACATAGTTTGGTTTTGACGAAACTTTCAGAAAGTTAGCTGAAAACAAGTTATAAATATGCATTATCTACAGCTTTACTTAGGGGACTTGTGATTGGCTCAATGGCTTATACTGTAGTTATAAGTTCAGTTACATTAGCACCACTTACAGGGCACAGTACCATTGATCAGGCCAGGCATTTCGCTCAAGGAAGTGAAATCCCCATACGTCATACATGTGACATCCCAGTACAGGGAAATTCTTTACATCAAAGATTACTCAAACCGTTCTGGATTATCCCAGTCATAAGTCGTATTATGACTAATTTACAACAACAACAAAAATTCTTGTAAAGTACAGACCATGTAACATGCTGTATAACTTATTTCAATTTTTTTAAGGGCTGTTTTGGGTAGAGAAAATGGTTGCACAGCAGGCAAGTTCTTTTAAACTTGAGCTTGCCTGGACAACTTTTTTGGTTGCCCTGGGCGTCCAGACGGGCGAATTGTTGAACGCTTATGCAGATCTGTGTATGCATCACATTTTTTCTCCCTAAATCTGCAATACAGTTCCTGAACACAGAAAAAGGCAATAATCTTCCCTACTTTTGAGAAACAATGATGACATCTGGGCAATTAACCTCTCTGGGTTTGATGATTGACAGCTTTTCCAACCAATCACCGCATGAATTTGCCTAGCAACAAAATCTGCAGAAACCAAGTGGGGCAAACATTCTACGTGGTACTGGTACAGTACAGTTAGCTAGCGGCGCACGTTCATGTAGTCAATGCAATTACTGTACAAAACAAATTTCTACACACACAGAGTGATGGCAAAAATGGTGAACAAAAATTGCACTTTCGGGCCCGCTGCGAGCTTTGTAAATCTGATTCCTATTACCCAGAACACTTAGCAAACTGAATTTTTGTTAAAATTTTCTTACATTCAAACATTCAAGGAAAATTTGAACAGAAGAGTCATTTACTGTCATAAACCATGAATGGAGGTTGATGAGTACTACATGTATGACCACAATTTCGTAAACCTACTTCATTGCATTTACAAGTAATCAACAACCAACTTTCATGTGACAGCCGGGACAAAAAAAAGACAAAGATTTAAAAATTGTTATGCAAATAGGCTAATTAGTATGCACAAACACCCCCATCCTTATCATGCTCATTTAAACAGTACCCATGTCCTCTACCCCTGCCCCAAGTTACATGAATGTACACCATTCATAATTTAGGTTTGAGCTTATGTTAAACATTTGTGGACAACGACAGGATGATCCCTATGTCTCTTCATCCTGCTTAGGCGAGACAAAAAGTTAACATGCATTAATTAGGAAATTCATGGGTCTTTTCATTCTGTCACAAACTTACATAAATATTTACATCGTTCTTTCATAAGGCCCTACAAATTTAAAATAATCCAAACTGATGGGTTTTTTAACTGATTTTAATAAAACTTTGTTATTTTCATGGTGTTTGCTTCAGTTTGCTGATGTTTAACGGCACCATACACCATTTCAATGGTCTATAGCATATTTCTTGAAATTAAGCTCAAGTTGAGTACCAGTCCTTAAATCACATTAATGATAACATCTCACAGTAATAATAAAGTCTGCATAGCCAAATTGGAGGGAACTTATTGGAGGGAACTTATTCCAAGTACTTCTACCTTTATCTGATTGAAAAATGCGCTAAGCATGAATTTTATAACGCAAGATGAAAGCCAGATAATCAGGTGTGAATAATTTCATGCATGGTTAAGCGCCACAAAGCTTCCTGGAAGGGAACCATTACAAAATATATTAAATGAGGAACAATAGAGGCTAAACTAACATGAAGCAAACAGGTTCAGAATTTTTTTTTTTGTACAGTAACATGAAGTTATTGTACAGTATAATAACCATGATAACTCAGTATGGGAAGATTGCATGCAACCATGATCTGAACAAGTTTTTAAAATTAAGTCAAATTCTAACAGAATTCCACATGTGTCAGAAAAAGAAAGTTCAGAATCTTTAAGTAACTTCAACTAATAACCAGTTTTGATCATTTTTTTTGGTTCTGATGCCAAAGGGAGACTTTTTAATTATATTTGTGGTTTCACACTGGACAATCTTGTTACCCTATTTCTTTCTGATTTCATTTTGCTCCCATTGAAACTTGTAGCCACTTGCTCCCATTGAAACTTGTAGCCACTTGCTCCCATTGAAACTTGTAGCCACTTGCTCCCACTGAAACTTGTAACCACTTGCTCCCATTGAAACTTGTAGCAAGTTGCTCCCATTGAAACTTGTAACCACTTGCTCCAATTGAAACTTGTAACCACTTGCTCCCATTGAAACTTGTAACCACTTGCTCCCATTGAAACTTGCAGCCACTTGCTCCCATTGAAACTTGTAACCACTTGCTCCCATTGAAACTTGTAACCACTTGCTCCCAATGAAACTTGTAACCACTTGCTCCCATTAAAACTTGTAATCACTTGCTCCCATTGAAATTGATGGCCACTTGCTCCCATTGAAACTTGTAACCACTTGCTCCCACTAAAACTTATAGCCACTTGCTCCCATTGAAACTTGTAACCACTTGCTCCCAATGAAACTTGTAACCACTTGCTCCCATTTTAACTTGTAGCCACTTGCTCCTATTGAAACTTGTAGCCACTTGCTCCCATTGAAACTTGTAACCACTTGCTTCTATTGAAACTTGAACCACTTGCTCTCATTGAAACTTGTAACCACTTGCTCCCATTAAAACTTGTAACCACTTGCTCTCATTGAAACTTGTAGCCACTTGCTCCCATTGAAACTTGTAACCACTTGCTCCCATTGAAAATTGTAACCCACTTGTTCCCATTGAAAAACCTCGCCTTCCATTTTCCAACAATCAGTTTTGCAATTCAAGAGAATGAAGTTGCCTGACAAGTGTTTAGGTTAATTTGACTAACCGTGACCTGATTAGGTGGGAACTTTTCACGCTGAACACATAGTACATCCCTCATTAAACAAACATCTGGACAGAACTTTCAGTTAATTTTGTGTACAATTTTGAGCTAGTGTACCTAAACCTAACTAACTGCATGTAGGGCTAACCAACCTCATATTAATTTAAAATAAATGTTTTGTTAAAAAAATTTTGGTATCTGGACCAACTGTTAATGCATCTAAGTTGTTTAAAACCATATAAAAACACCTTAAATTTTTGCACAATTAACTGTATTTTAAAATACTTTCTAATCTTAGAGGAACTTTTTGACTTTTTCAAAGTTCTACTATTTGGCATGGTAA
Source organism: Chiridota heheva (assembly GCA_020152595.1). NCBI lineage: Eukaryota > Metazoa > Echinodermata > Holothuroidea > Apodida > Chiridotidae > Chiridota > Chiridota heheva. Next base: position 239,098 of record JAIGNY010001519.1, read on the forward strand.
TTGAAAATACTGTAAGACAAAAACAAGTCTTTTAATCCCTAACAGAGATAAAATGATAAACAAGATGGCAATCCACAAAGTTGCTGACCTTATCACCTCTGCCACATAATTTGTAAAATAATCAAATGTTTTTCCAGGAAACATTACATAATATGGATCATTTCATATCAATTACTTCACCTCTGACATTTCACCTTTAAATGACATTATGTGCAAGACAACAACACTACAGTACATCCCTTTCCACCAACCCAGCAAGTAAAATTGATTTGACCTCTGACCTTTAAGCAACAGGTTACATCCTTCCCAAGACACAACCTTTCATCATCCTTCATCAACCCACCAACAACCCAATTGCACTTGCCATATTTGCATAACAGGCAACCAACCAAAATTTACCATTTTAAATCATTTGACCTCTTGACCTTTAAATGACCTTTCCCAATTTGTGTGGTAAATACCCTGCATCACCTTCCACCAACCCACCAAGTACTGTACAAACACAATATTACTTATGGTTATTCCAGGAAGCACAATACAACATTACCATTTCCATTTGACCTTTAAATGACCTTTCCTATTATGTGTGAGACATAATCTTGCATCACCCTCCACCAACCCACCAAGCAACTAACTGGACACCAACTAATCAAGGATCAATAAAATAGCAACTACATTTTAACAAAATTCAGCCCAATATTACCATTATTATTTGACATCTGACCTTTGACATTGAAGTGACATGTCACATCATTTCTGAGATACAGCTTTACATCATATTTCATCAACCAACAAAATAACAACCCAATTGCACTTACATTTTTTAAATAACACGTGACCAACCAAAATTTATCATTTTAATTTAACTATTTGACCTCTGACCTTTAAATAACCTGTCCCATTTTGTAAGGAACATAACCCAAAATCATCTTCCATCAACCTAAATGTACAAAACCCAATATCACTTACGGTTGTCCCAGGAAACGCAACACAAAATTTGCCATTTTTAAATCAATTATTTGACCTCTGACCTTTTGACCTTCAAATGACATATCCCATTATGTGTGGGACCTAAGCCTTGCATCACCCTCTACCAACCCACCAAATAACAAAATCTGGACCCCAACCCACTGAGGATCAATATAATTTAGCAATAACATTTTTCCAACAAAATGCAGCGCAAAATTTGCCTTATTATTTGACCTCTGACTTTCAAGCGACATGTCACAACTTTTCAGAGACACAACTTCACATCCTCCTCCATCAACCCACCAAGTAGCAACCCAATTGCACTTGCAGTTTTTCCATAAAATGCAATCGACCTCTGACCTTTAAGTGACATGTTCTATTTTGTGCAGGATACAACCCTACATCACCTTCCACCAACCCACTAAGTACCAACCGGATACCACTTACAGTTATCCCAGGAAACGCAATACAACATTTTCCATTTTCAATCAATTATTTGACCTCTGACCTTTGGCCTGTATTAAAGGTAAATGACCCAACTTGTGCTGGACACAAGTTCACCTCACCCTACACCCTCCCACCAAGTTTCAACATGATAGTTTGCACGGTTTTCTCTGTACATGTGACACAAAATATTTTACACTCACCCACCCACACACAAGTGAGTGCAAACCTTATCGGAATATATATTGCAATAAGGTAATAAGGTACTGTAGGTTGCTTCATGAGGTTCAACATGCAGAGATGCTCAAGTTGTGCCAGAGAAATTAAATTATTTTAAGGACAGGAAAGGAAGAAAGGAGAAAGTGAAGAGGGTTAAAGGAGGTAAGATGTTGTAATACTGTTTAGTGCATGAAGTTTAGGAGCAGATTTTTGGGGTGGGTTGTTGCAGAAGAGCTCAGAGATGGTGTTGAAGGGGTTGAGAGAAGCTCTGGGCCTATGAGGATGTGTGTGGACAAGAAATAAGGATAAACAACTGTTTTATGCTGACTGTAAATACACAATATAAAAATTATAAATTTAGTCCTTGAGTTGAGGGGTGTGTGAATTCTGGAAACAATATTTAAGTTCTACTCTAGGTATAAATGCAACTGTTGATTCAAATTTGGTGTATCCTGAAATGCATAATATGTAACATACTATATGAAATGTTGTTTGATGACCAACTCTTAACCAAAGATATACAATACTTCACAAATAAGATATATTGATATGAACAAAACAAACTACTGTATGTAGTAGAACTTTGTAGACAACTACTGTATAGTAGAACTTGGACAACTACTGTATAGTAGAATGACAATTTTTAAACTTTACTGTTGTAAAGTAAATCATTATACAGATACAGAAACAAAACTCTTTGGCACTTTTTCCCCTTCGACCCTTGTCTTACAGCATATTGGGATGCAAATTGAAAAGCAATCTGTAGGTAATATAAATGACATTAAACAGGAGGGGTAGAAGGGGAATGGGAAAAAGTGCCAAGCTTAGTACTTTTGTCTGGGATTGTAGATCTTAATATAGTGACTTTATGCAAAATATTTTAAAATTTCAAGTTCCCCTTTATGAAGATGTCATCAAAGAGAGTAATTTGCACAACCATGTCATGTCCTGTATAAGTGCAATATTCATAGAGTATAATATAATACTGATATTTAACGTCCATTTTCACTTTGCAGTAAAAGAGAACCAGAGGGAGAAATCCCACGTGGTTCTGATGCTAACTTTGGATTAAAAGCATTTTTTTTGTTTTCTATCGTACATCTTTAAATGTTTTGTTTATACATGTTGAATTTATTTATCATACTGGAACATATATTTTGTGTACAATTTGTTGCTTGTTTAAGTGTTACCAAGTTTGTTTTGACATGGGTTTGTGGGAAATATGAGCATAAACAGAATTTAAGCTCATAAGCCACAATCACAACAACCAATGAAAAATTGTATATGGCTCTGCCTGACATAAATGATGGTTAAGTCACAGATCAACATTCTATGGTATCCTGTATCATCCTTGCTTTTATCAATAGCCAAGTTTGATTTAAATCTGACAAGGGTTTGTGGAAATATGAGCATAAACATAATTTCAGTTAGTGCTGCCTTCTCATTAATATGTATTTCAGCACCAAAAGCAATAGAGATCATCTACAAACCACAACACATCCATATACCAAGTATGACATAAATCCACCCAACAGTTCTTGAGATATCATTTACAAGCTTCTGTCACAGACACACATACATACATACACACACACACACATACATACATGTACACACACCAGCATGACTACATAGATTCTTTATGCTATCGCATTGGAACCAAAAAACCTAAGCTCTACATATACATGTATACAGTATAAGTACATGTACAGTACAGTATAAATGTACTGTACTGTAAATGTTCAAATTTGAAATACTGCATTATCTACAGGAAATCCAAGGTAAATCATTAACATTAAATGTTGGTTATTCCTGAAAGCTGACATTTTAAAGAAATGCTGGGACAACTATTTTCTCCTCATTTATTTAAAAGGAAACTGTCAGCAAAACACTTGATGCAATCATCATTCAAATCTATTAATTAAATGTCGCAGAGTGAAATATGACATGATAAGTTCAGTGGTCAAGCATGTACATACAGTATTGTATGATACTGCAGATTGCTTTAATAACTTATATTATGTGCCATGTGCGGCGGACGGGGATTGGGAAGAGGGGGAAGAAATTGACCACATGCCCCGCAAGCCACTTGTATGATAGGGGTTAGTTACTCTACCTGTATACAGTATGTATCTACCACTTAAAATATGCATATACTAAAATTGTTCTATTTCTCCGCATACTGTGGTTGGTAACTAATGAAGTTATTGTTTTTGATCGGCAATCATCATCAATCACTTCCTAGAAGTTTTTTTGACGTTCAAAATACCAGCTGGTGAATGTTCCAATCACGAGCTTGAATTTTACAATGAGCTCGCCATGAGTGTGTGCTTAACGTTCAAATTACATCCTTGTGTGAGCTTGTTTTGTCAGCCCGCCATGAGCTTGCTGAAAACAAAAATCTTATTTTTTCTGTAAGAGATGCATCCTCTTCACGATAGCTGAAGGAAGCTATGGTTGAGGGGACAATTCCTCCTTCCCTTCCCCCCTCCCTCCCCACCATAATGGCATACTTTTGGGTTCAATTACCAACAATATTTGGGCAAAGTTATGATCAAGCTAGTGTCAGTAATGTGACATTTTCAGGCAATTTCCACCCCCAACAAAATACGGCTCCTCACCCTCCATCTTTCAAAGTACTGCAATTAACTACTGATCTTGCCAAAGAATAGCAGGGTAAATCTTGGTTAAATACCATTTAAATTACACTGTACTACAAGGAATCTGCAAATAACATATTCCTATACGCTGTTTCTCACAAGTGAAAAAAAAACTTTGGTGGATAAATTAGTTTAAAAGAATTTTGTTCTACAGCATGTTTTCGGTTCAGTACTTCTTTAACTGCACACCATTTAATAGGAACCATGAAGGTTATTGTGCCATGGAGCTTTTAACTGAAACTCCATATTGTACCAGACAAAAGCAATTCAGCAGCATCTGTAATAACAATGAAGTACTGTATTTCAAAGCAGAAATAACACCAGGGAATACATGTAGCAACAACAATGAAATATATATATAGTGGGATAGCTCACAAAAAGTTACAAATTCAGCACTCTTTTTTAACTCCATGGACAAACATACAGTCAAGCTGTTATAATAATTTTATCAGAAAGGAATTGTAAGGGTTACGCTGGAGATCCCAACTCCTTGGAGATACCAACAATTGGTAAACAAAATTTTGAAGTATAAAGTGAGGGATATCTTACTCTTTTCAATGACAATCTAACAGTTTTCGTATTAAAAAAAGGTTGAAGGTTGGGGTGGGCGCTTATTAGAGGTTGTGCACTTATTAGAGGTTGTGCACTTATTAGAGGTTGTGCACTTATTAGAGGTTGTGCACTTATTAGAGGTTGTGCACTTATTAGAGGTTGTGCACTTATTAGAGGTTGTGCACTTATTAGAGGTTGTGCACTTATTAGAGGTTGTGCACTTATTAGAGGTTGTGCACTTATTAGAGGTTGTGCACTTATTAGAGGTTGTGCACTTATTAGAGGTTGTGCACTTATTAGAGGTTGTGCACTTATTAGAGGTTGTGCACTTATTAGAGGTTGTGCACTTATTAGAGGTTGGGCACTCATTAGAGGTTGGGCACTTATTAGAGGTTGGGCACTTATTAGAGGTTGTGCACTTATTAGAGGTTGGGCACTTATTAGAGGTTGGGCACTTATTTGAGGTTGGGCACTTATTAGAGGTTGGGCACTTGTTAGAGGTTGGGCACTTATTTGAGGTTGGGCACTTATTAGAGGTTGGGCACTTATTAGAGGTTGGGCACTTATTAGAGGTTGGGCACTTATTAGAGGTTGGGCACTTATTAGAGGTTAGAGGTTGGGCACTTATTAGAGGTTGGGCACTTATTAGAGGTTGGGCACTTATTAGAGGTTGGGGACTTATTAGAGGTTGGGCACTTATTAAAGGTTGGGAACTTATTAGAGTTTGGGCACTTATTACGTAGAATATAGTAATACATAAGCGCTCCAGGATTGCAAAAAAAGTAACTTTAATGTTGACGCTGAAGACGTGCCAACAATATGCAAGTACTGCACTTCTCCTTCAAATTCAGCAATTCTGACATTTGCAGTAGAACACATTTTCTATCCAAATATTGGTAAGGGATACAAATATTGATAAGGGATACAAATATTGATTAGGGATACAAATATTGATAAGGGATACTGTATTAATTTCTTTAAACTATCACTGTGCTAAAGAAAGGTATCGTTCCATAAATAAATTCAGAAGTGAATGCCGCTGTAGTGGTAACATCACTTCCTGCTTTCTATTTTCCTTTATATTGATTGCGAGAAATCTGTAATGTTTCGATAACACATGTAAGTCCTTACAGTATGTTCGATCCGTAGGATGTGTAATCAATAAGCAATATTGACAATGGGAAGTGATGTAACCATCAATCATGGCAGCTTTCACTTCTGTATGCACTGCATTTATAGGACGATACCATTCCTCATATGTACTATAAGATTTGACAGAACCCTTCATTAATGACATCACAAAATTGTACATTTTCATCAAGTCTAAATGTTTAAACAGTGGCAATATATTTCATATCCGCAATGGGATATTATAGCCCATTCTGGACTTATCAATGCAGAATAAGATACAGCTATATCTCGATTGGGATATAATATCCTGATTGGCACTTATGCCGCATTGATAGATGTCAGGAGTCAATAACACAGGTTATCATCTGTGACAATGTATGGAACTTAATCAATCAAAAATACCTTAAATGAATATGGGAGTCAGAGATGAGTAGATTTCCGTTAAAGCGTGTAATAATCCATGCATGCATCAATATGTCCTGTAATACTGTATTTTACATACCACTATAACCACCAGAGAATATATTGAACAAATTTGAACAAATTCTTGATTTGGCTTTGATATCTACTCGTTGATGATGATACAGTATCTCATTCAATTTTAGTGCTGTCATGACATGTCGATTATCGCGATATCACGATATCTCTTTTCCCACAACATGAAATATGCCTGTCAACACATATCGCGATACCAAAAACTAATACTGAACTTAGAAATTTTCACACAACTAGGCTAGGCTACTTCGTACGTTACAAATCTAACATTACGTTATTAAATCTAAAAGTCCAAGTTTAGGACATTAAAACGTGCAAAAATATCGTGAAACATAAAAAACTTATTAAAAATCGTGCTCCTTCACCCGCACTGGCAAGCTCCGATGTAAGTTGGCAAAAAGAACAAAAAATTGGCCCAGAACATGCCTCTCAGACTCTCACTTCAATGATTCATGGTCACATCGGCTGAACTACCAAACACGTGCGCGATGTGTGATGAACATAATAGTCACACAATCATGTTGTGTGCAAGATCTGCAAATCATTTTTTCTTGCGTTCATAAAAGAAGTAACGTGATGTCAACAATTTGTGTCGTGAGTCAGTTTTATTGAAAAGTATCGCGATATACCAATATATCGCAATATTTTTCTCCACGATAAATGATACGTAATAGAGCCATGTCATGACAGCACTATTCATAATGATTAATTTATGTAGTATTTCTGAAATATAATCAAATGAATGATTTTACCACATATTTCATTCATTGTTTGTTTGGTTGTCATCTGCCCACGCTATCACTGTACAAGTGAAAAGCAGATTCTCTTTTGAATGGAAAACATGAATGATAATAATAATTGTCCTGTAACAATGAAATTTGGAATATTGTGTACTTGTATTTTTACTTCAAGAGGTCATGACACGGGCACATTTTAGTTATTGGAATTAAATATTTAGACAATTTGATAGACAAATATATAATTTTTTTATCACAAGATAATTTTTTTACAAAGAAAATATTAAACAAAAACATCAACTATGCCACATTCAGAACCTGGAAGTGTAGAAAATGAATCACTGCAGTGATAAGCCGTGTGACATCATTGCATGCACAAAGCGACTCCCATAACCACACAAATACCACATACACACACTGATCATAGTATACAGTACACTGTTCGGCACAAGCGTCATTTCATCAATTTGTTTATAATCTGAAAAAAAAACAAAATACATCAGAAATGTCTGAAAGGCCCGAAGATATCTCTGAGGATATAGACTTCAATTTGTCTTGCTCTTCATCCAGTTTTGATGAGAGTGAGTATGAAAATAGCAACAAAGAAGAGAAAGTATTTGGTCTGCAACCATACCAGTTTGAGCCATTGGCAGCTGAGAGAGGTGGTGCAGAAGAGGTTGTAGAAGACAAAGTTCCTGAAATTACTCCAAATTGCCATTAATGAATGGTCAGTACCCTGTACCTAAAATTACGTATTTACATTAAAAAATAAGTTCTTTTGTCACTTATTAAAAATAAAAACCTTATCGGATCGCACTGTTGATTTTGTGGAACTACTACTAGTAGTATGCTACTACTACTATTCATCGACTTGACTTAAAGTTGAAGAAGTGTTGATGGCAGACTGATCTCTTCTTGTGGTTTCCTTTTGATTGTGGGGTACTTTCTGGGAAGAAGTACCCTTCCCCTGCTGCCACTTAGACTGCCAAGACCAAATCTTTCTTTCAATTCATGCAAACTGTCAAAGCAATCTGGCTCGAAATGATCACTACATATATAGCTGTAGTCCGTATATACAAAATCTGATGGAGTATTGTTCACAAAATGAATCCATATTTTACAGATTCTTGAGTCCTTCGGGAATCTATGAAAACTCAGACCTTCTCTTTTGGTGTTACTACACCTGCCAACCACACATTGAACCGGCATTTTGACAAACGAAATCAAAATTCCCAATTTTCGGTGATGACAAACAGTACAAATATTATGTAACCTGCGACAATTGCATACTATATGTGTACAGTGTACACCCACTAGCTGTACATCACGGATAGAATGTCGGTACATCACGGATAGAATGTCATATCATCAATCTGTTATAATCTGTCAATAATTAAATTGTCTGTCATTAAAACATCTCAAGGATTGACGAATAGATATGGAATAAATTTTTTGTGTTGCGTTTGTTGCTTAACTCTGTCAGCACTTTTTTGAAAATGCGCTTGGGAGGCAGAGTCAAAGATGGGGCACCCAAAACGGTGATAATATACACCACTTGGTAGAGTAAGGGTTAAGCACAGGCAAATTATTGAAGGGTCCTCTGTCTTCCAAGCAGCATAGTCTGGCTCATTCCGCTTCAGTGACCCGCTGGGCCGCCCACCATGCTGCATATATTTTTAAGTTGGCACACTAACCGTGGGTTGATTAAACCTACAAGCACTTTTTTGAAAACATGCTTGGGAGGCGGAGTCAAAGGAAGAAGGGGGGGGGGGCACTTCCATATGTGAGGTATATATATGTGCCGCTCGAGCAGGTGCCTTTTTTGCACCATTTACGTAGTGCAGGTGTGTTTTTTTTAAGTCCAAAAAAATAATAATTAATAACTAAAAAAAAAAAAAACATTTTAGTGCTACAAACAAATTGTCTTTTTTTTCATTTGCATAGTGCAGGTCCCAAAAAATGAGGTTTTACTGTGTTAATTTTGTACTGCTGGTCCATTTTTACAATATTTTCATTAAATACTCTACTCATACTACAGATATCAAAATTAACTTCATTCATACTGCGGATATCAAAATTGTATAATTTCATACTGCAGTTACCAAAAATCTGTCATACTGCATGTATGTTTTTCGGTTGTTGAACTGCACACCCCTACCACTTTTAGTATAAAGTGCCCCCCCCCCGGGGGCACCCAAAATAGCGATAATATCGCCATGTGGTAGAGTAAGGATTAAGGAAGAGGTGGTTAAAATCAGACATATTGCAACAGGGGAAGGGCACAAATGGTAGGGATATTTTGAGATTAGATCTGTCAAGACTTCTAGTTCACACTTTCAAATTAGATGTGCTGAACAATGAATTCAAGCCCTGCAATTATTTCCAAACAATCCATTTTCTGAACTCTAACGAAAAGAAAATCTAGTGGTTGGGTATCAAAGAAAATCAAAACAATTGCTTTTGGCATGAATGGAAAAGCATGGAATGTGAATCTTGCCTGAAAAGATTCCAAACAATGAATGCTTGGCCTGAATAAAACTGAAAACATTGAAGGTAGATAACCTCAAGAGTCTATAATGCAAATGGCAAATACTGATTAAAACTGAAGAAGAGATTTGGGGATAAAACTTTGTGGGTCTACGATTTCTGAAATTACCAAATTTTAGGCATGTTGGAATTATCAAGCGGGCGGAGATACATGTACTTACACTGTACAGAATGCTAAAATTCTAGTTGATGAATAAATTAGATACAATTTGTATTACTTCAAACTATTAATTGTGCAAAGGATGAAAAATTAATGGATTGACAATCTATACAATGCACAGCATTTGAAAGTTTTGCGTATTTTCGATTTTTCGTAAGTACAGTACACACTTTAGTACAAAATTCACTAAGCTCAAATGTGGCAAAAACCAATTTCACTTTTTTTGTAATTCAGTAGATTTTTCACTTTTTTGAGGCAATAGCAGATGTTGCCTATACTGTAGGGGGTCACTTGTTCTGTTAACACCTGTACAGTATCTCATACCTCATTCCTTTACCTTAAAATCCTCTACAGTAGATCTTTTTTTTTAAATCTTTTTTTTTTTTCAAGTCAACTATTTAGTTTAGTCTCTACTGCTCGTTTACAAGTGTCATTAGGAACCTACAGGTAATTAACCCCTTTTCTTATTCTATTTCTTTGGTCATTAAGATTAACCCTTGTACCCTCCATTTCAAAATGCTGTAATGTATACTTCAAATAAACTTAGGAACTGACAGGTATAACTTCCAAGGCCACTGTCTATCCCAAATCAAAACAAAAAGATTTGTTCACGCATCTGTGATATACTGTAAGGCAGTGCACACTTATACGCTTGTTCATACAAACTGACTTGAAGAAGCACTCGACCGAAAAGTGGGGCATATTTTATTGGAGACTCCCAAGTAATGCAGTGTATGTCTTGTATAGGCTTTTCATACAGCCTCTTTGGATTTGAATATTCATAGCTTTGCTGTAATGTCGATCAGGCACATAGGCCTACATGTAGCTGTTGTAGGTTACTCGGCTCGTTGCAAAGACTTGACAATGCACAGGAAGTTTATTTCGTTACTATTTTTTCTTGTAAACGTATTCACCCAATAAACTTTACAGTACTTGCAGTTGGCGTCTTTTCACAGTTGGAACTCATTTCGATAGTCATTTGGTAATAA
>JAIGNY010001519.1:255000-260000 GCA_020152595.1 Chiridota heheva
AGTTTGACACTCCAGGTGCTTCTTATGTTTTTACATTTCAAAAGGTAAAGAACAGGCTCATTTGAAAAGTTTGACAACATTTACAAAAGTTTGTAGTAAATTATTGAAAACCTTTCTTTTAGACAACCCATATTTTTCAAAAAGTGCCCATTAATTTAACCATGTACAAAGGTAAACAATAAAACATTAGAGTTCCACATTATGCGTTTTCATGATTTTGTGTTTTGTATATGGTGTATATTATAGCTCTGTTTGACGTGAATTTTGACTTGTATAATACACCTTACTATGTACTGTAACATACGTTTTTGCCCTTGAAATGTGAATTTTGTAAGAGCTTTCGGGGGCCCTTAAGCGGGACCCTGGACCCCATGCCGACACGTCGAGTGCTTTGATTTTGTGTTTTGTATATGGTGTATTATAGCTCTCTTTGACATGAATCTTGGCTTGTATAATACACCTTCTTACTATGCATTGTGACATACTTTTTTCCCCTTTAAATGTCAATTTTACAAGAGCCCCTGGGAGCTTCGTTCCCTGGACCCCTACCAGGGCTTCGCTCCTGGACCCCACCAGAAGCCCTTAAGGCTTTGCCACCCGAACCCCACCATGAGCCCTTAAGCAGGCCCATGGACCCCACGACAACAAGTCCAGTGCTTTGCTCTTTGAGTTTGTATATGGTGTGTTGTAGCTCTCTTTGACATGAATCTTGGCTTGTATAATACACCTTCTTACTATGAGTTGTGACATACTTTTTTTACCCTTTAAATGTCAATTTTACAAAAGCTTCTGGGAGCTTCATCCCTGGACCCCACCAGGGGCCCTTAAGCGGGCCCCTCGACCCCACACCAAGTTTTCAAGCGCTTTGCGCTGAAAGTGACACCTTCAGTGTCACCTCAACTACACCACTAAATATTGCGTTGGTTCAATTCCCCCCCCCCCCCTCCTCTCTTCCTCCTCAATATGAAAATCCTGGCTACGCCTCTGGTCTCAAAAAAGATAATTTAGTATGTTTTTTTTTATTCTTTTCAGGTCTGTTAACTAGTAGGTGTAAATACACTACTATACCTGTTGCGCAAAATCATGACCATACACAGCATTTCATATATTTCTACAGTAAATAATAGAGTATATTTTACTTATTTTACAAATAAATCGACCATCTTGAGTGAGAATATATATAAACTTTTAGAATGAAAAGTTTATCTAAGTCACTAAACTCCTTTGTATAAAAAAATGAGTAAAATTTGGGAATGCAACCATAAAATCATTCTCATATCTTACTTCATTCCTTATTTTGAAGTAATTTGAAATATTAATTAGTATCCAGAATATGATAAACAACCTTATGAATCTCATACTATAGATTTTCAACATTTTCAAGAGCCTACAAACAAAAAAACTTCCTTTTCAGGTTATGGCTTTCCCACAATATTGTAAAAATTGATAATAATCAGACATGTGAGTGATGATTTAAAAAAGTAGCTGAAATTGATCAATTTTCTCATCAAAATAGCTAAGTATTGTCAATAATGCAGAAAATAAGTGAAATTAGCTTGGAAAATAGCTGAAATCATTTAAATAGCTGAAGTCTCACATGCTTGAATAATGGGTCATGATATAGTTCAGAATGTGACATTATGAACTAATTTGCATATTCCAATTGTTCCTACTTCCAAAAAATCATGAGTGGTATCATTAAAAAGAACTTTTCATCAACATTTCATAAATTCTATCAAAAATGCCACAGCTGCTTACCACAAGAGGCAGTTAGGCAGTTTTGTTAACTGGGAATGCTTATTAAATGAGCTAATTTGCATAAATTTGCATATTACAGTATAAAATTATGTGGGTCATTATGAAGATCAAAGCATTACCTTTTAGTTATCACATACAGTACTTGTAATGATGACACAGGAAAGGAAAATGTGAAAAAAAGCAGCATCTAAAAAGTCTCTTAAAAATATGGTTTCTAAATGGGAGGCTCAGGCGTTTAAGGATTACAGGAATAACTTTAAAGTTCAACATGCATATTCCATATCTTTTTAATACAATCAAAGCTTTTAAAGATATTTCTTTGAAAATGTTTGTGGTAGATAGTTTACTACTGTACATAGGCAGAGCGCAAACGAAAATTTACAGGAAGTTAAAAAAGAAAAAAATTACTTGTGTAAGCAACAGTATAGTGTATGAATAACATTTCCCTTTATACCTAAAGGCTAAAATAAACCCACATAGAAAGCATACATCCTGTAACCTCCACTGCCCTGAAAAAACCCACATTAATATGACTTATTTCATTCCTAAAAAGATCTACTCTACATCCAAAATCCTTGGCCCACTGACTACACCAGCTCTCCCTCCACTACCTCCTCTCGAAAAAAAAAAAAAAAAAAAAAAAAACCTTTTCCTAATTTGATCTGTACCTCGCTAACTTGCAGTAGGTCTCAACACATTGAGATTGTTGAACGATACCTTTCATGTTTTTGTTTTTTTTGTTTTTGTTTTTTTAGTTATAACTACAGTACATACATGTTCTATTCAGGCAAAACAAAACATTTATTGCTTTATTTTCCTTTCAAGTATGATTTGCAATTCACCCTCACATTCATCCTCTTCAGAATCACCTGTACAGGATAAGGTACATACATATTTGTTACATTATGATTATAATTTTATCTTGTAAACCCAGTGTTTACCCATCTCTGCCACATTAGTTTTAAGGCGAACAGCGGACTTTAACAAAGATTCATTTTTAACTTGGCCATTTCGAATCCAATAACCCCCTCCCCCCTTCCCCTACCCCCAACCCACAAATTTAGCCTGGCGGGAAAAGTCTTGGAAATCACCAAACAAATATGATGATACAGTAAGTATTTAATGAACAACAAAACTATTGATGGGCTTTTTTTTATAATTAACACATCAGAAAGTTCGCACAACTTTGTCAGCAATAAATACAAAATGTAAGATACTTTTTATGCAAGTTAAAAACTGTTCCACTTTAGAATTTAATGTTTTCTCTGCAAAGCAATTATTCACTCAAACTAATTAAGCCTACTACTGTAGGTGTCACAAGTCCTCTGCAGGGGAACAATAAAAGTGTTACTGACTGAGATAATCAAGTGCAGTTTGTGGTAGTGTGATGATGCACACCTGCTGTTACACGCAATGAGGATGTTTGTTATTCAGTTCCTCATGAATTTTGTGAAATCATTGGATAACATGCGGAATGATTGATGTTGTGGAGTGTACACGATTTTTAGACAGTTTAGTTTATCTTTGCAATTATCTATCGTATTATTACAGGTAAACAAGGTGAGGCCGCAAGCATCATCAGTATTAAAAACATTTCACTACTGTACAAATACATGTAGGTTTCAAACATTTTTTATATAATTGATCTTGTCGAGTGAATACAAGTTTTACACTTACACAAAATTTGTCTTTTTGATGACTGTATCTACCAGATTATTAAAAGGTAAACAAGGTGCGGCATCATCAGTAAAATATTTCACTACAAATACATGCAAGTTTCAAACAGTTTTATTATTTACAATTAATCTTGTCAAGTGAATCCAAGTTTTACTCTTACAGTATTTTGTCTTTCCGATTACTGTATTTACCAAATTATTTAAAGGTCACTGCAAATATGTTTCACTTTCAAATGTTTTATTGTAAATATTAACCATGCTTTTTTGAGAAAAATGTTTATAGTATTTTGGAGAAAATACCTTACCAATGTAATGATGTTATAAACTTTTTCATTTACAGTTGTTTAACCACATTAAAACCTTTTTTTGGTGAGGAACTTACAGTATGCATGCACAATTTGTGTTTCTATCCCTGAACTGTGTTTCATTGAAATACTGGCTGTTATTGTGATTTCGAGTCCCATACACAGGGGAGGCAACACACTGCACAGGATGAGGGAGAGGGGGGGGGGGTCAGGGTTACAGGCCTCAAATTTCTAATAATGATACACGTTCTAATATAGCGCCTAACCACACAGTATGCATGCTCAGAGCGCTTTACAATAAGACACCCTAAGGCGGCAGCCGACAAATAGCGCACAAGCCTGTATCACTATCCTGCTCTGATCCCTTATGCTGAGCCTTGATCCCTTAATATGCTGAGCACCAAGCAAGAGGGCAGCAGGTCCCATTTTGGTAAGTCTTTGGGATGACCTAACCATGGATTAAACTCACGATCATCCAGCTGGAAAGCGGGTGTTCTAAAAAAAGTTTAAAGTTCTGTCTGATCTGTGTAGAAATGACTGGTGTAGTAAGTCTACTATGGAAGGTTGGCATCTTCTTTCTCATATTCTTAACAATTGTTAATGTGTTTGAAAAAAAGTTTATTCAATTGTTTCACTATTCAAATTTTCATCAAACTTTCTTCAGGTGGTATACTATAAATACCCTTCCTAGATTGAGCTTTACTACTTTTTTGACATATCCCATGGTTTTTCAGCAACAAAATCACAGGACAAAATGTGATAAAATACAAGACTTTGAGGAATCTGAGGCTATGACATCTGATTTCAGTCGTTTCTTAACAAATGATAACAAACTTTAAATAGATATATCCTTAATAGAATAAGATTTTTAAATGCTTTCTTCACTATTCTCTTTCTTTCAATTTTGAAGTCCTCTTTCAATTTCACATTACTTGACCCCTGAACTAATCCTTTAAAATAGTGTATGTAGTCATGTAAGTTCAATGTTAAGTTCCATTTTTTGCTGGTCTCTGGCTTGGGCACCAATGACTATTAACTTGGATAGGATGGACTCAGACAACACCACTTACAGTATGTACAGTACTTGATATCTACTGTACATGTACTGTATATGATTATGATAAAGAACAAATGAAATGACTGAATTAAGAATAGACTAAAATGATACATCATGTACTGTACCTTGTAAACTTTGCCAAAAGCTCCATCACCAAGTTCTCCTATTATTTCCCAGTAATCTTCTGGATTGTGATTTTGCAAT
>JAIGNY010001519.1:265000-307500 GCA_020152595.1 Chiridota heheva
TTTCAGTTAATTTAGGATTAGCTTAGGGTAAGGGTAAACAATTTAAGCCAATCAGACAAGCAGAAATTTATGCCATTGCTATCCTGTTTGGGGGAAAAAATTGCTTCCGGGACTGCGGGAAGCCACGTGTTTCTCATTATTTTGGTAGCAGAAAACTGCTTAAAATCGTATCAAATCCAAAAGCGAATCCCTACATGTTTCGTGATTTTGGTGGCAGGAATTTGCTTAAAATCTGAGTTTCAAATTTAGTTGAGAAGCCCTGGTGGGGTCCAAGCAAAAAGCTTCTACATATGTAGAAGCTCTTTGGTCCAATGGGGCGAAACCACTGTGTTTCACGTGATTTTGATTACAAAATATAGCTTAAAATTGTACAAAATTCAGGGCCTAACGTTGGTCGTAATTGTGATAGCAGAAAATTGTTTTAAATTGTATCAAATCTATGGATAAATCCCCTGGACGGCGATATCTGCTATCTACTGGTCTATCTCTATCATGCGTTCGTTCGTCAACATTTGTTGCCATCTAATTGTCAAAATCTTCCTCAAACATTTGGAAGCTGGAAGGTGTCCAGCTTTTTTCATCTCCCTTCGTCACCTACCATGTTTCATATTGATCTACGTCTTTTCTTATCTACGTAAGACCTGAAGACACTAAGCTCTATTGGTTTCAATATTGGATTATCAACCGCATCCTTAGTTGCAACATTTACACAAAATATCAAATAGACAAGAACACCTTTTAAAAAAAGGGCTGTAGTGGCATTTTTGTTGTTGTATGGATAGTAATAAAGAAAGCAGTGGGTGTGTCTAAGGGGGCCATTGGGGGCCTAGCCTTCCACTCCCCTTCCAAATTCTGTTGAAGCCATAAATATAATTAACTGAAATATCAAATGAACCATGCATGTGTGACATTTTTTGCAAACGTATCGACTAAGTTATAGTTAATTTTGGACCAAACCTTTTATAGTTTGCACCCAAAATCCTCCCATTTTCCACCAAATATCTTTCATTTTGATCCCAAAAATGGATACAAATCTTTAGGCTTTTATCAAAAATCAAGTTTGGATCAAAACTTTCAAGAGTCACAATCTACAACATAGAACCAAATACCTTTGGAAATTGGATAGGAGGTGAAGTTCTTATAATATCAGGGCCATTCGCACATGGGAGCCATAATGAATGTTCGAAGCAATACAATTTTTGAATAGGCCTTTATCTTTTTGCCCACACTAATTGGGAAAAATCATGGGAAATTTTTGGGAATTCGCCTTGAATTTACAAAAATTTGTCTTCACTTTCATGATATTTTCTTTACTTTCAGGATTTTTTTTTTCAATTTGTGTGAAATTTTCATGAATTTTAAGGAAATTTCCGTCAATTTTCGGGAAATCTCCTTCATTTCCCGAGAAATTTCCTGCATGTTCGTGAAATCTTCTCAATTTCCGGGAAAATTCATCACTTCCAAAAAAAGAACTGTCAATTTTAAAAAATGTTTAGGAACTGTTGCCAAAATTGAAAAAAAAATCACTTTTATGTAATTTCACAATTTGTCATAAAAATAAAAGAATGCATGCAAGCGGGAAACCTTTTTCGGGGGTGGCCTCTAACTTCCTATGCGCGTTCGAATGTTCATGCAGTAATGTGGCGCTATACTATAAGTTTCCATTACCTTTACCTTATCCTATTCAGATTCAGGTTGCAAGATTACTTCAGCAGATGGAAAGTGGCATACGTACCCACGCTAACAATTTCCTAATTTAGCTGTTAAAGTTTCCGGTTAGACTAGCGTCGTCCATTTGAAATAATATAATTCTGCTTCACTATCTCTTTCAGTCTTTGTGACTCTTCAAAGAATATTTTGGTGTAATAAATATTTTTTAATATGTTTCTGAAAACAGTAAAAATATCTAAACGATACCATTCTTCATATCACGTTTTGGACCTGGCTTTCAAAATATCGGATTGGCACCGGAACTTATCGTCTGCATTCCTCAACGTTGCCAACTTACATGATTTTGCGAATAAAAGCAACGCCATAATTTTCTGAATTAGCATTGCTGAAATTAACTGTAGCGTCGTAACCATTAAAATACAATATTCAATAAATAATACATAATTTGAAGTCCATATTTTCTTCATTAAATAAAAATTTAAAAATAATTTTCAATTAAAAGATGGCGAAAATTAAGCATGGACTTAACAATACTAGCCCTATCGCGTCCTGGGGGCCACGACAGAAAAATAAACATTGAGGATAGTGATCATTGTTTCTTTTACCAGACTGAAGTCGAAACCTATAGGACCGCTAAATTGAAAAGTGAGGGCGCTCGTTTTTGCGAATTTCACAGATATAATTATCCACAACAGATTGATTCTTCAAGTCCATCTGTGTTATAACTGCAATTTTTTTTCTTCTCGGTTCTGGGAAAACTTCTCTCTTTGGATCAAAACCAGTGCGTCTTTTGTCGTGCCTATAGGTTTGAACAATGTATTGTTTGGTATTCCGTGTGATAATATTCTAAATTGTATTACGTTGCTAGCCAAATTTTCTAATTATCATTGCAAATTTTCTGGTAATAAGGTCGATCTACGTGCTGCAAAAATGTTTATTCAAAGGCACTACAGAATTCAAAAGTACATTGCTACTATTTATTCTTCAAATTAAAAAGCAAGTTCAATAATGATTGGAGGGTATGGAAATTTCTTTTCAATTAATCTTGATTAATGATTAATGATGAAAGTGTACATATTTAATGACCTCTTGTATTATATTTGCTATGTTATGCATAATCCGACACAATTTTGCAGATTATTGCGAAAAACTGTAAATCTATTTGCAAATATGAAAGAGAATAATAAATAAAATAAAATAAAAACTTTCCATGTTTCACATCCGTATAATAGCACGGGCAGTACCAACGTCCTGTATTACTTGATTTTCACCCTTTTCCCAATGCTTGCAGAACTTCATATGGCCTATTGCTTAATCTAAGGAATGCTCCTCCGGCTTTGGCAGATCTGTTGTGAATGTCCTTAGCTCCTCCTCCATCGGCAGTTAACGTTGCTCCAAGGTATACAAAGTCCTCTACATCCTCACATCCTACTTTGAAATTTGCACTCCTATTGCTATTTACTGATTCCTCATATTCTTACATTTCTTATAGTTGAGCTTCAGTCCAACTCTCCCGGCTTTTTCCACCAACTACACTGTTTTACTTTGTATGTGGTCAAATTTGGATGATAACAGTGTTATATCATCGGAAAAGTCTAGAACTTCTAGCATTGACATGCAATTCCATCTAATACCTGATCGCTTGCCCTCCGTCACTCTCCTCATCACCCAATCAACATATTAATCGTGAACAGAAAAAGAAAACCAGGGATCACACACCCCTGCGGGCCTAATCCCTGACTTTACAAAGAACCACTCCATAACATTTATATCCTCTATCACTGCACATTCAAATCCCTGGTATACTGCCTTAACCATCTCAACTATTTATCTTTAATGGTATTCCATATTCTCCCATACTTTGCCATAAGCTCTCTCTAGTTCTGAGTCAAAAGCCATTTGGAAGTCGATCAAGTTTATACATTGTCGCGTTCCATTCGTTAGCTTGTTTGAAAATCCATGTTCCGTTGAATGAAAATTTGATCCACAGTACTTCTATTCCTCCAAAATCCTTATTGTTCCTTCCTCAGTGCATTACTCCGTCTTTGATTATGTCGATAAGAATTCTTTCTAAAACGTTACTGATTTCTGGCAGCAAGGTCACTTCTCCCCAGTTAGAGCATTCCCGTATGCCCCCTACCTGCCTACTCGCTTAAGTTCTGACAATGAGTCTCTTCTTTCATCCATTTGGTACTCTTTCCTCATTCCATACTTTGTGACAAAGGTTCTTCCGCTCTTCGCACGTCACTGTCCAGGTTTGCTTTAAGTATAGTCTGTGTTTTAACTTGTTCGACCCCTGGAGCTTTTGCGCATGCCTTTAACTGCGTTTCTGATTTATAGTCTAGTAGGTTCCTCAATCTGTCAATCTTGATTGACATCATGCCAGTTCTTGTGCTCCATGAAAATACGAGGGTTACTTGGTCCCTCTCTACATGTTAAGTACCTCTATAAAGTACTTTATCCACTTGTTCAATTTTTCCTACTTCCCCCTGTTTCTTGTCATTGACTGCAAGAATATAATTCCCCCTTATTTTCCGTGACTAAGATTAAGAACAGAAATTTAAAGAATTACTTAAAGATTTTTAACTGTTCGTCCAGCCATATATCCCTGTTTTTGCTTGAATTAAAAAAAACTGATTAAACTTGTGATCAGCCATGACTCAAAAAATATAATTGGCTATTTTGAAAAGTTAAACGCCGATCTGCCCATATTGTTATTACTCTTCAATCAATATAGAAATTGATACATTTTTATGAAATATATTGATCACTGAGATATATTGTATACAAATATTGAGTGATCTTATTTAATAGTTACTTTTCCTAAGTTTCGGTGTTTATAATAACAATGCAAGGCCCGGCTTAATCAAACGTTCAATTATTTCGACAGGCGAACAATTTTGGATTCATTTGTGCTTCGAAATGAAGCAAGGCTAAATCAGCTTCTACTTCTTCAAAATTATCCAGATCAAAACTACTCACTCAGTGAATTACAAGTATTTTTGTATTCATTCTATTCTCGAGGAAGGGAGGGTGTGTGCCTGGGTGTTTTCTGTCTTTTTCGGAGTGTTTATGTTTGGATACATGTAATTTAAAAGTAAAAACACTTTAAAGGCATTGTCTTGGCGTCAAAACGATCACAGCTAGAGCAAGTTACTTCCCGCAACGAAACGTTTACATTCGAAAACTAGGATGGTTTTGTACTACTTGATTACTACCTCAAGAAAGTTGTTGAATTGAACATTGTCTGTGTTGGGTGGCTTAATTTTGTATATTTTGGAGTGTGTTTGGTAAGTAATTTTAGTACTTAGATGAGGAATGAAGTTTAGATAGATTACCATGCTAACAGCTGCTTATAATGAATGAAAAATGGACGAAAGTAATACTATTTTAAATCAATATCCTTTTGTGATAATATGCAACCAGTTCAACGAAAAATAGATTTTTTTGTATCTTCAGCATCCGTGCGTGTAATCAGGGAGTTGGAATAGATGCACTTGTCAGTGGTACAACTTAATCCTTAATAGTAATAATACAACCCCTGAAAAGTCGAGTCAAATGTGAGTCATTGATATATGAAACAGGGCTACATGTGTAGCGGTTTGGTACTTCCCCCACTCATTTGTATGTACGGCGCCTTGAGCATCCATTAGGATAGATATGTGCACAGGTGTTCTTAGCGTTATGGCAACAAGGCTATACTTATTACATGATATATAGCCTTAGGCCTATATATATATATATATAACAAGGTAGGGCACCTCCTACCGCGACTTTCGAACTGTATATAAAAATAGCTTTTTTTTTAACACTCGCGAATCTTAATTACATTTTTTTTACTCAACTCGCATTTGCCAGAGACTCCCTTCTTAGTTTATAACTTAAGCCACAGTATTTTTTTTTTTCTTTTTTCGATAAAATGTACAAACGATGAATTTTCTACCCCATCACAGTCATGACAGTTGAAATGCCCGACAATTTGCTGCAAACCAAAGAAATGTTGCGATGACGTCATGAAGAAGCAGTACTTCAAATTGCAATGACATCATCGCAACATTTCTTTGGTTTGCAGCAAATTTTGGGGTCTCTTTTTATGTTATTGATTTGGGATTTTTTGTGATGTTTTCCAAAAAGTACCATCTAATATCTCTCGGATGAGGGTACTTTTAATAGGGGGTTATTAGAGGTTTTGGCCCATTTGTTTTTTTTGGGCCAATATTTGTGGCTAAAGTGAAGAGGTGTTATACACCCTCACCAAATCACTCAAATTTGGGTATGGGTCCATGGTAAAATAGTTCCCCATGAAACTTTTACTGAAACAAATTTCTTTAAGTTTGGATATGCATAGTCAAGATCTATCCTTTCTTTACCATTCCTGAAATTTTCAATTTCTTAGCTTCCTGTCCCATGACATGGGACCTCTTGAAAATATTCTTATTAGCCTTTTCTGTGAGGGTTCTCATTTTTGGAGGGCGAAGTGATACCTTATTAGTTCTGTGCTACCTAGTGTTCCAGGTTCAGTTCAGTTCTGTGTCTTGTGGAATGTTTTGATTGGTTCTTAGGTCTTTGCTGTTTATTCAGTTTGTCCTGGCCACATGTACATGTGCGTTTTCTCTCATGTCTGGCTACAGCAGAAGAGGTAACATGTTCGGAAAAAGAAGAAGTTGTGGCATTGTTATAAACACAGTGGGTGTCTTGCGGAGCTTGCTAA
Organism: Chiridota heheva; assembly: GCA_020152595.1. Lineage (NCBI taxonomy): Eukaryota > Metazoa > Echinodermata > Holothuroidea > Apodida > Chiridotidae > Chiridota > Chiridota heheva. The sequence continues at coordinate 271,383 of JAIGNY010001519.1, forward strand.
GTCTAAGGATCATGAAAAGTTTACAAAGGGTTTTGTAAGAGATACTAAAAGTGCTTTTGGAAGAAAAAAACATTTGTCCAAAGAGGTTAAGATTAATCCTAAGTTGTTTCATTCTTATGTTCGCTCAAAGCAAAAACCAAGGAGGTTGTTGGCCCCTTCAGGGTAATGATGGTGTTACTATCAATAGTGGTAAGGATATGGCTGAGGTTTTGAATGACTACTTTGTGTATGTTTTTACTAAGGAGTCCCCTGCTGATGATGTTGTGGATTATTTCAGTGTGCAATCTCCAGTATCCATTAAGAATGTTGATTTTTCAGTTGATGTTGTGTCTAAGATGTTGAAAGGTTTGAACTCAAATAAAGCATCCGGTCCAGATGGTATTCATCCTGCTGTCTTACGTGAGTGTTCTGATGTTCTTTTTGTTCCACTGAGTATTATCTTTTCAAACTGCTTTGATGTTGGTTTTGTTCCTAGTGACTAGAGAACTGCTAATGTCACTCCTATTTTTAAAAAGGGTGACGACAGTTTGCCTTGTAACTATAGGCCAGTGAGTCTTTACTAGTGTTGTGTGCAAGGTCATGGAGTCCATTGTTAAGGATGTTGTACTAGATCATTTACTGGTCAATGGTTTGTTGAATTTGTCCCAGCATAGGTTCTTACCTAAGAGGTCTTGTGTTTCTAATTTATTGAAGTTTCTTGATGATGTTACTAAATTAGTTGATTCTGGTCATAATGTGGATGTTATCTAATAGATTTCCAAAAAGCATTTGGTAATGTTCCATTGAGCAGGCTTATGATGAAAACAAGAGTGCTTGGTGTGGAGGGAAAGTGTGCCAGTTGGATATATTCTTGGTTAGTTGACAGGTCACAAAGAGTTGTTAATGGTGAAGGATCTCCATGGAAGAAAGTTACAAGTGGTGTTCCTCAGCGCTCTGTATTGGGTCCACTACTTTTCTTAATCTTCATTAATGATATTGATGTTTCCCTTGGCTCCAGGATTTGTAAATTTGCTGATGACACTTAAGCTATACAGGATTCTTGATGATGCTAGGGATTCTTCACTTTTGCAAACTGATCTAGATAAGTTAGTTTTTTGGTCCCAAACATGGCAGATGTCATTCAATGTTGATAAATGCAAAGTTATTCATTTTGGTCAGAAAAATTTGGCTTTTGATTACTGCATCTTGGTTGTGTTGATCAAGAAAGGGATCTACTGTAGGTGTTGTCATTACTAGCAATCTGAAGCCTTCTAAACAGTGTGCTTTAGCAGCTGCAAGGGCAAATAGGATGCTTGGTTTGATTAGAAGAAATTTTTGTTCTTGGTAGAAAGGCTGTTCTTAATTTGTATAAGCAGTTAGTCAGGCCTCACCTTAAGTATGCTATTCAGGCTTGGAGTCCCTTTTATGAGAAGGATAAGTTCATGTTGGAGCAGGTTCAGCGAAGAGCCGCTAGACTTATTCCTGAAGTAAGGAATCTCATGAATCCAGGTTGCGAATTCTTGGTTTGACCACGCTCGAGTTGAGAAGAGTACGTGGTGATATGATTCAGGTTTTTAAATTCCTATGTGGTAGTAATGCTTTGACTTCCTGTAATTTCTTACATATTTCAGCTAATCCTCATGTGACAGGTGGTAACAGTTTGAAGTTGACCAAAGAATTCTCACGGATAGATATTCGGCATTTTAGCTTTTCGCAAAGAGTTGTTAATGGGTGGAATGGTTTGCCCGAGTGGGTAGTTAGCTTCAATTCTGTTCACAATTTCAAAGTCAACATTGATAACTTCTTTACTAACTCTGGGCATCTTTGATTTTTGTTTTGTTTTTTGTGGTGGTAGTAGTGGTGTAAGTTTGGGATTTTTATGGGGTGACTAACTTTTCTTAGCCCGCCATCTTGTTATGTTATGTTACCTTGTCCAGGGGTGTAGTGGTGAGTCACACAATTAACAAGTGCATTAAGCTAAATGATGCTAAAATAAATGTCTCAGTTCTTGGATGGGCTACTTGTTTCTAGTTCTGTCATGACATGTCGATTATCACGATATCTCCTGTCCCACAACATGAAATATGCCTCTCGCGACATATCGCGATACCAAAATCTAATACTCAACGAAGAAATTTTTGCTTAACTAGGCTAGGCTACTTCGTACGTTACAATTCTAACGTTACAGTATCAAATCTAACAGTCAAGTTTAGGCCATTAAAAATGTGCAAAAATAGCATGAAATATCTTAAAAGATAATTAAAAATCATGTTCTGTCACCTCACACTGGCAAGTTCTGATATAAGTTGGCAAAAAGAACGAAAAATTGGCCCAGAACATTTGATGATTCATGGTCACATTGACTGAATTACCAAACACGTGTGTGATGCGTGATGAACTTAATAGTCACGTGATAATGTCGTCTGCTAGATCTGCAAATCATTTTTTCTTGCGTTCATCATAAAAGAAGTAACGTTAGTGATATTAGCAATTTGTGTCGTGAGTCAGTTTCCTAGAAAAGTATTGCGATATACCAATATACCGCGATATTTTTCTCCACAGTAATTGATACGTAATAGAGCCATGTCGTGACAGCACTACTTGTTTCCTCATTGCATCACCCATTGATGTTGTGTGCCTTCTTGACCCAGTAAACTTAGGTTTTCTCTTGTGCAATATCTTGCTTGTAATGATCAGGATAGATTGTCAGATTAACCCTTAAATCTCCACACGGTGATGACAAGACCATGTGGACATGCACTTTGAAAAAAATCATTTTGCTTCATCAAATCGGTCCACAGTAGTGATCCTGGTATTATTTGATGGAGCTCAAATACTTCTTTCTATAAAAAAAAATTGAGTAAAACTCACTTGATTATGGGTAAAAAGAAAAAAAAAAAGAAAAAAATTTGTCATAGTGTATTTCAATTTTTCTTCTTCAAAAACTTACTTGCCATACTTCCAGACCTTGCTTTTGCAACCCATGAAAGACTGCCAAAGACATAAATGCATCCAATTGCAGTCAAATTTTTACTGCCCTTTTATCAATATCTTTTTTTGGCAAAATTTGTGGAATTTTTAAAATGATTTTTAGCCCTCTTGAGACCCAATTTTTGAAATAAATCATGTTAATGATCGTAGTACAAGTGTCAGATGCAAAATATACCGTCAGAATGGTTATTTAAGATATTTTCAATTAAAAACAAATTTTTAATTAATTTTTTGTCCAGACAGAAATATAAGTATTAAAACAAACCCACTCTCTATTAAGGCAATTTAGTGTAGCGGTTAGCGTGAAGACTTTCACATGGTTCGAAAAGCCCATCAGGGGCGATTTTTTGTTTGTTTATTTTCATTGTTTGGTTTTGAGAAGAAAAAAAATTGACTGGTATCAATGGAAAGGAAATTTTATAAGCAATCTAAATATATAAAAAATCCTCCATTGTCGTTATTCACAAGAAATAATATAAGCTAAAAAAAATTGTCCTAATTTTGCCTAAAAATTGCAAATTTGCATATTTATGTGGATATTTTCTTTATTTTGACTTTTTTAAAAGCTCAGAAAAATTGTTGTCAAATTTTTAACACGCTGGAGATCGAAAGATTAAGTAAGTTCAAGGAAGTAAAAGGATGCCAAAATAGCTTCGGGACCGGCTGCATGTTTCCTTGTACCCCAAATTATTGGATGTTTTACAACACCCTATACCACTTAAATTCAGAGGTCGAAATTTAAATTTTTCGCCACTGTTCTACGGAACAGTACTTTCTCAAATAATACTTAGACAAAAAAAATCCTAATTTTGCCTAAAAATTGCAAGTTAGCATATTTATGTCGACATTTTCTTTATTTTGACTTTTTTTAAAAGCTCAGAAAAATTGTTGTTACATTTTAAACACACTGGAGATGGAAGGGTTAAGTAACTTCCAGGAAGGAAAAGGATACCAAAATAGCTTCGGGACCGGCTGCGTGTTTTCTTGTAACCCAAATTATTGGATGTTTTTCAACACCTTACACCACTTAAATTTAGAGCTTGAAATTTAAATTTTTCGCCACTGTTCTATGGAACAGTACTTTCTCAAATAATACTTAGACAAAAAAAAAAAAATCCTAATTTTGCCTAAAAATTGCAAATTTGCCTTTTTATATCGATATTTTCTTTATTTTGACTTTTTTTAAAAGCTTAGGAAAATTGTTGTCACATTTTTAACATGCTGTAGATCGAAGGATTAAGTAACTTCAAGGAAGGAAAAGGATGCCAAAATAGCTTCGGGACCGGCTGCTTGTTTCCTTGTACACCAAATTATTGGATGTGTTTTACAACACCCTACACCACTTAAATTCAGAGCTCAAAATTAAAAAAAATTTGCCACTGTTGTACGGAACAGTACTTTCTCAAGTAATACTGTTCCAGATCATATTACATTGTTCCAAATTTTTGCGAATAACAGGACAGATTCCTTTCTTCAAAATGGGCTTAATTTAAAACTACTTTATTGGATTGATATGTGCTAATATGAATGTCGGTAGCATATGAATGTCTGTAGCATCCAGTTTTGTACAGTCGCACACATCAGCAGCCTTGCACACGCAAGCAGCAGCCTTGCACACGCAAGCAGCAGCCTTGCACACGCAAGCAGCAGCCTTGCACACGCAAGCAGCAGCCTTGCACACGCAAGCAGCAGCCTTGCACACGCAAGCAGCAGCCTTGCACACGCAAGCAGCAGCCTTGCACACGCAAGCAGCAGCCTTGCACATGCAAGCAGCAGCCTTGCACATGCAAGCAGCCTTGCACACGCAAGCAGCCTTTTGCACACGCAAGCAGCCTTGCACACGCAAGCAGCCTTGCACACGCAAGCAGCCTTGCACACGCAAGCAGCCTTGCACACGCAAGCAGCCTTGCACACGCATAAAGCAGCCTTGCACACGCAGCAGCCTTGCACACGCAAAGCAGCCTTGCACACGCAAGCAGCCTTGCACACGCAAGCAGCCTTGCACACGCCAAGCAGCCTTGCACACGCAAAGCAGCCTTGCACACGCAAGCAGCCTTGCACACGCAAAGCAGCCTTGCACACGCAAAGCAGCCTTGCACACGCAAAGCAGCCTTGCACACGCAAAGCAGCCTTGCACACGCAAGCAGCCTTGCACACGCAAGCAGCCTTGCACACGCAAAGCAGCCTTGCACACGCAAAGCAGCCTTGCACACGCAAGCAGCCTTGCACACGCGCAGCCTTGCACACGCAAGCAGCCTTGCACACGCAAGCAGCCTTGCACACGCAAAGCAGCCTTGCACACGCAAGCAGCCTTGCACACGCAAGCAGCCTTGCACACGCAAAGCAGCCTTGCACACGCAAGCAGCCTTGCACACGCAAAGCAGCCTTGCACACGCAAGCAGCCTTGCACACGCAAAGCAGCCTTGCACACGCAAGCAGCCTTGCACACGCAAAGCAGCCTTGCACACGCAAGCAGCCTTGCACACGCAAAGCAGCCTTGCACACGCAAGCAGCCTTGCACACGCAAGCAGCCTTGCACACGCAAGCAGCCTTGCACACGCAAGCAGCCTTGCACACGCAAGCAGCCTTGCACACGCAAGCAGCCTTGCACACGCAAGCAGCCTTGCACACGCAAGCAGCCTTGCACACGCAAGCAGCCTTGCACACGCAAGCAGCCTTGCACACGCAAGCAGCCTTGCACACGCAAGCAGCCTTGCACACGCAAGCAGCCTTGCACACGCAAGCAGCCTTGCACACGCAAGCAGCCTTGGCAAGCTGGGAAAAGCTTTTTCTCAGTGCAAGAAATTATTTTGTATGATAATCTTGTTTAACAACATGCATTTTTTTTTTATAGCAGAAATCAAGTTATTGATTACTGATGTCACATGCTTGTGAAAAGAACACTGTTTCACCACTACAGTGATGTTTGAAAATTCACTGTTCCTGCATAAAAAGCAGTTCTGTTCTTAGAACAATTTTGTTATTCTTCTTAGTTTTGTTTCAAATGAGCTTACTTTCCTGAATTTTTTTTTTGCAGATTTGATGATTGATATTAGGTAAATGAACCAAGATAGAAGCCATAATGAAATATTTCTTGAATAAATATTTGTTATTAAAACAAAAACAAAAATTCATTTCCCCCAAACAGCAGCTGCAGTATGGCTTGCGCAAGCTGTGGTGCAAATGATTTTGCAGAGGATGGCCATGTCAAAAGCTGTACAAACTGTGGGGCTGTTTTAGAAGAGGGTAGTCTTCAAATGGATGTAGATTGGACTTTCTCAGACTGCGGCAAACTAGGTGCCTTCGACACAGATTCGAAACTACAGAGGCTTAGAGCCGAGGTTGACAGTCAAAAAGATCGCTTTCGTAATAAATGGCTGAAACTGGTTGAAAATGGTGCAGAGTTACTTCGTTTGAATTCAGAAGTGAAGAAGGAATGCAAGGAATTGGTTTGTAAAGCTATGGAAAGTCAGGTATTGAAACTAAAGAAAGTCGTTAAGAAGCATGGAATTTGTGGTGCGTGTTTGTACATAGTCTGTCGTCAACACTCCTTCCCAGTCACCCTGGGAGACGTTTCAGAGGTGATTCAGTGCTCAAAGGCCGATATTTACGATGCACTGAAAATAATCAAGCAGGAATTTGATATTCATGTCAATTGGAACGACATAGACAACTTTGTTGAGAGCTGTTTCAGGAAATACACTGTTGATTCCAGCTTAATAATTAAGACTCTTCAAGTAATATCGCTTGCGAAGGAACAGTGGATAAATTGTGGGAGGTCTTTCGAGCCAGTGATTCTTGCCTCAGCTTATATAGCTAGTAAATCCGTGCAAGCAAAGCAGAACTGCAAGTCGTTTAAACACTTTGAAGCACAGACAGGTAAAAAATTTCCACCTGCTACTTATCTCAGACTGCGAGAAATACAAGATTTTATGTTTAAATTGTTAAAGGAGATTCCTTGGTTGACTGCCATCAACCTCAAGTCCACTCAAGCCCCGATGTATCTGGAAGACATCTGTAAATATCGGAAAAGTTTAATTTCTAGAGCTCTCGTAACACAGCAGATTGATGAGGGTGAAGAGGGTCCATTGTTGATGCCTCCTGCATATACTACAGGTAAAAGAAAAAGAGACGAGTCTTCCAATTTGCCAGTTATGGAACTTAGTGGCTTGAAGGGCTATTCCTACCAGGATTTAACATCAACTCAACTGACGGAGAAGGATATTCCAGATAAGGAAATGCATAAATTCATCAAGAGTTATCCAATCAAAAAGAAGGCGGGAAAGAGAAATGATTCTGACACGGAAACTCCTCTATCTTAAAGATCTGTTGAGTGCATAGGGTAGTGACTTCAATTTTAAATACATTGCTCTAAAATCTGAAGAATACCTTGAAAATGGTGAATAGAGTGATGACAAACATTTGTTTAATTAATTAAACATTCTACATGTAATAACAACATTGTCACCATATGCAATAGGTTATAGTACAGTGTAAGCAGTGTTTCAACTGGTGTTTAAATCAATTATTAGAAAAGAAAGAAGGAAAGGGTAATTTTACTCCGTAAAGAAATCACGGTGGTAAAAGGTTGTAAATTCCATTGTGAGCTACTTGTACAGTGTATACCATACTTAAGATACCTGTGAGAGTACAGAGTGTTGTCCCCGCAAATTTCAGACTTGCACTTAATATTTAAAGCGGTGCAAATTCAGACCCCTAGCTTGATTTAAGTAGGGGCAGGGTGCTAGACTTGTTGCGGGGCACATTAATGCGCCCGCAAAGCACTGCGTCCAGGGGCCTCTTTACAAACAGGAGAATTGCTTACTATGCTAACATTTTGTGTTCTGTATTCATTTATAAGGTTAATTAAGATTACTAAGTTTAAAACAAAAATCTTATTTTTTTTTATGAAGGGCAGGGCGGACCCCAGAGGGGCAAGGCGGACACCCATGGGGGCAGAGCAGCCTAAGGAGGGGGTGGGCGGGCCGTCCCTGTAAAACAGCATAGATAGGGGTCTGAAAGTAGCCATTTGCATGAGCCAGCCTCTGGAGGATCTCTGTTATAATTACCTGCGAATTTCATGTTTTTCTCCAAAGAATTTTGTACGTCGGTAGATTTCTAATGGATAAAACTTGCCACTTCAGGTATCAGAAATACTGTATAATTTGATTAAGAGGGAGGATTACAGCAGTTCGACCACCATGTGATGTAATTTTGCAAAGGTTATTTATTTCCATACATTCTTCACTCTTGATTTACTCCAAAATCATATTTTCTTTGATATGAAAGTTCAAAAAAATTCTTCAGGTACCATAGTGGCTTTTCACTTGAAATTCTTGCCTGCCACAGTAAGTGACAATGCATTTTGTATAAGCTTCACATAACAAGTACATGTAGGCAAACAAAGAAATCTCTTTAACTTGTTTACCATGCACAGCCGTAGGTGTAGGAACTGGGGTAACGTGCCCCTCCCACTTTTCCGAAAAATGCCTCTTTTGAAAATGAAAAGTGCCCCTTAATTATTGACCCAATAGTAGGAAACTTTTGTCGTCTGTCCTATGTACGGGATGGATGTGTCCCCATTAAAAAAGTGCCCCTTTCTAAATATAATGTGCCTCTTTTAATTTACTTTTGTTGTTTTGGACTGACTTGTTTTATTCTACAGAGTGAGACGGGGGACATGACTTAAAAAGTGCCCCCTAAGAGGCCGTGTCCCCCACCCACTTTTCAAAAGCCTCCTGCACCCCTGTGCACAGCTCGTTTGCTATCTGTTTGTGTGTTAATGAGAGAAAGGAAATTTTATCGCGCCTAATTATCCCACAATCAAACAATTGTGGGTGTCAATGGTCACATATGATGCTCCAAGAAATGCAGGAAACTGATCGAAGATTCAAATTTCAAACAAGATATTCTGCTTCTTTTACTGCAATAAGGCCTTTTTGTGTATATTTTTAACGTGCCAAGAAAGGTCAGCGAGTGCACCAGAATCTCGAAACTCATCATTTAAGCTGACAAAGAACATACTGTACCTAGTAAAGCACCAAAATTAACCAATTTGCAAGGAAATCATGATCTTCTCAAGTGTAGTATGCCAATGCGCTTTATGTTTTTTACAGAAAATATTTGACAATTTTGAAAAAAGTTTAGTTGAGATAAGTGTTCAATGATGGACTTCTATCTTATTGTTGTATGTGTGTGCATTTGCTTGTCTGTACTATTGAGGACCTGAACTTGACAACACATCGATCAACTGAGGACTTCAAGGATGACTGGGGACTTAAATATGGGTCCTGGGAAGAAAATATGTGTTGAGGCATCTTAACGTCATTTGAAAAGGGTCCTCGGTTATGCAAAAATTTGTGATTCTGTGTTAACAAGGCAACATGTTTTTGGTCAAAAGAGCGCCAACTATATTGGATGCAATAAAAGATACCTTTGCTCTTGTGGAATACACCAGTTTTTACTGAAAACGCATTATACATGCAAGTCCTCGTTTGTAGACATATTTTAGTCCTTGGAGCATATAGAAAAACCTGTGGAGGTGTGTGTGTGTATGTCGGGCATTGGAACTTTAGCTGCTGTTTTCCATTTGTATGAAACACAATACTTGAATTTTTAATGTTTATAAATGACCAATGTTGTGTATACTTAAAAGAAAAAAATGGAAAAAATTCTGCTTTTATATTTTTCTTCATTCAAATATATTTCCATCGTCATTCATTTGTAACATATAAATTCAAGGTGAAATTGTAGACTTAATACTCTGTAATCCATTGACAGAAGAATATACAAATATGAGAAAATAATATCAATTTCATACTATCCCCAAAAAATTATATGTAATGCCAGCCCACCCACCCCAAGTTAACTTAAAATGTTTGACTTTGTAACATATAAATTCAAGGTGAAATTGTAGACTTAATACTCTGTAATCCATGGACAGAGGAATATGAAAAAATAATATTACCTTTCTACTATCCCAGAAAATGTATATGTAATGCAAGCACCACCCCAAGTTGACTTCAAAGGTTTCACTTTGTAACATAAATTCAAGGTGAAATTGTACAAATATGAGAAAATGACATCAACTTCATATGATCCCAAATATTTTCTGCGTAATTGCAGCCCACCTACGTCAAGTTGACTGAAATTCAAGGTGAAATTGTAGACTTAATACTCTGTTATCCATGGATAGAAGAATATACAAATATGAGAAAATGACATCAATATTATAAGATCCCCAAAATCTTCTGTGTAATTCCAGCCCACCTATCCCAAATTTGACAAAAAATGTATTGAGTTTGTAATATATAAATTCAAGGTGAAATTGTAGACTAAATACTCTGTAATTCATGAACAGAATATACAAATATGAGAAAATGACATCAACTTCATACTATCCCAAACTTTTTCTACATAATGCCAGCCCACCCACCCCAAGTTGACTAACCAAAACCAAAACGTTTTGTGGTTCCGATACTTTATTTTCATAAACTGATTGATTTGTAAGTTTTGTATTCAATGTCCTGTCATTGCATGTCATGAAATATTTGTTCCATGATATTCATTTATAAGCCACACACCCATCACACAGATCAATAAAAAATTTGACAACATTAGCATTTGCACAATAACTAACATCATTATTATTGCAAGTATGATGCAAACATGGTTGCTCATTTATCCTATTTCAAGAATTTTCAGTAAGCCCCTCCTACTCATTAATATCCATGACATCACTACTACAACATTAAAACAGACCATAATCCATCTGTGTACCACTTATGGCATAAATCCGATATACACTTCATGAGATATGGTCTTAAAGCACTTTCACATATGATTAAGCCATGCCTACCATGCATATTCATGATGAAAATCTGTTGCAATGGATTTTTAGTCCAAAATCCTTAAAGCCTACAAGGTTGAACAAAAACATCACTTACAAGAACACCCTTTAAAAAAGGGTTGTTGTGGCATTTAATTTGTTGCAAGGATAGTAATAAAGTAAGCAGTGGCGTGTTTAGTGGTTTATCCCCCTAAAAAAATCATAGACCCTCCCCCCCCCCTCTTCTCCCTCAAAAAAAAAAAGAAGCTTAACTTCATGAATATTTTGGGAAATTTCCTTCATTTTCATGAAATCAAAGAGATTGAAGCTCTTTGGAGAAATCTTTAATTTCCGTAAAATCTTTTTCAATTTCCTGGAAAAATCTTCACTTTCCAGAAAAGCGCTGTCAAAATAAAGCATGCATGCAAACGGGAAATACCGGGGTGGGCCCTAACTTCTATGCCCTCCCTAATCTGAAACCTCTCCAAGCTCCTTCAAGATAACAATTACTCCCACTGGTGTTACATGGTAGTTTTAGTGACACACATCTGAATACAATGGAAATCCTTTATAATTTAAGTAGTAACCGTAATCAATGACGGCATTGTTTGTCTTTGCTGCTAGGGAAAGGTGAAATGAACCATGAGCATAGAACTATTTATACCTCAATATTACGATGCAAAGTTAATCTTGTGGAATGATGTAATTAATTTGTTGCTTGAAAATTGCAGGCCAAATTTTTAAGCATTGCCTTTACTAATGTTCATTTCAAATTTCAAACAATATTGTTCTCCTTCATCATTCTGCTTCACTATCTCTTAGAGACTCTTCAAAAAATATTTGGGTGTAATAAATATTTTCTATTATGTTTTTGAAACAGTAAAACTGTCTACATAATACCATTCTTCATATCACGTTTTAGACCTGGCTATTAAAATGTTGGATTGGCACTGGACGTTTTCGTCTACATTCCTCAACGTTGCCAATTTAGATGACTTTTACGAGAAAAAAACAACACCATATATTTCTTAATAAGCATTGCTGAAATTGATTGTAGCAAAGTAACCATTAAGAACCTTTAATAAATAGCACTTAATTTGAAGTCCATATTCTCTTCATTTAATAAAATCAAAATATGATTCTCAATTAAAAGATGGCAGATTTTGAGCATGGAGTTTACAATACTAGTCCTGTCGCATCCTGAGGGCCATGGCAGAAAATCACTTATCAATAAACAAACAAAGCCTTTACTGGTAAATACCATCCTATTTGTAAATTATTACTTCAAGCCAGACACATTGATCACAGGGGAATACTTTTGACATTGTGTTGAGCATGAAAGTCAATGAGCTGCAGTAAAATCCTGTTTACTATCAATGGCAGATTATGACCATGGAAAGTGAGGTGAAGTGTGTGGAAAAAAATTTAAACTTTGTCAGAGTTTAAGACACAAAACGTATTGCGGGGTTTAGACTTAGTGTAAATGAGATCTGTTAATAACATAAGCATGTACACAATAACCAACAATATTATCATGCCCAGTATGATGTAAAATGGACATACATTGCTCACTTATCACTTTTTCAAAAATTTCACTTTAAGCCCCCGCCCACTTATCGATACGCTTGGCATCACAACCAAAAACAATAGGGTACATCTGTAGACCATAAGCTGGTTATCTGACCACACATGACATAAATCCATCCATAATTCTTGAGATATCATCTTTACAAGTTTTTTTGTTTACAATATTATATCAAGCCCCACCCACTATGCATATAAAATAGAAGTCAATGTTTTTATACTATGAACACATACACACCAGCTAACAAACACCATTGGTATACCAAATATGAAACAAAACAAGACATGTGATTGTTAAAATATGAACATTTCAAGATTTATATATTAAGCCCCCTTACTCATTAATATGCATGACATCATCATCAAAAACAATAGGGCACATCTACAGACCATGTGCTATCTGTGTACCAAATATGACATGAATCCAGTTTACTATACTTGAAATACCATGTTTACAAGCTCTTTTCAGCAAAATTATATTAAGCCCTGCCCACTATGCATATTATTCTTATGAAAGGTTATGAACAAACATGGGAATATTACTTTAAATAACTGTAAGCACCCTAGAATAATGCTTATTGGTCAAGGGCTCCTTGAATTGATTTCTTCATTTAAAATTAATTGCAATGAACAAATGAATAAATAATTTTGTTCATTTACAATATTTGGACAAAACTATAATAACTAATCAACAAATGTTGGAAAATCAATAAATTATTATCTCAAAATATATAAATAAAAATGTCTAAGTCTATAAATAGAATAAAAATAACCTCACCACCAATCAAAACAACCGTAGGAATTTTCGTTCATCCTGTCAGGAAATTCTACAGCAATACATCGCTATCACGTAAAATCATCGTACTTTTGAATATCTACGGCAAATAATCTAGGTGGAACTTTTGTGAAAAACATTTTCAGACAAAAATCCACTGACTGCAATATATTTTAACCTTTCGCACTATGACTATGACCTCAAACTTGTTTTGTGATTTGTAACTGACCATTACAATTAACCTACCCGAGTTAGATGATTGACAGCTTTTTCAACCAATCACCGCATGAATTTGCCTAGCAACAAAATCTGCATAACTAAGTGGGGCAAACATCCTATGCGGTGCCGGTACAGCTAGCTTGCGGCGCGCGTTCATGTAGTCAATGCAATTTACTGCACAAAACAAATTTCTGCAGAGTGACAGCAAAATAGTGAACAAAAAGCTGTGGGCTTTGTAAATCTGATTGATGTTACCCACAGTTAATTAGCAAACTGAATTTTTTTCATCCCTTTTGCTAAAAACTCTAAAGATCCAGAGAAGTGCCATAAATGGATCAAAACTTGTGGCAGACCCCATGAACATCTAAATGTCAATGCATTGGTCATAAATAATTGCAGATTTGAGGTTTGTTTTCCCCTCTCCCACCTAGTTACCGCGTTGATATGGACTATTTCATAACTGAAATGATTAATTGTTGTTTAAATGCGTACAATGTGATTACATTCTCCTTCCTTGCCAATGTTTAGGATATACAATCAATATAAGCACACTGGATAGCGCCAGGGGAAAATGGAATTCTAAACACAGAAAAATAACGGCACATATGACTCTTGCAGTGCTGTTAAACCTCAACAAACAACAAAATTAATTCAGTAAGGCAAAATTGAGTGATGCATTCTGGGAAAAATGCACAAAAAATGGGTCAAACATCTATGAAAAATCAGCATAATTTTCATGTAGGCTACCAATTATTGCAGCAAATATTGATGATAATTGGGAAAAATTTGGCAGAATAAATGTGATTGTATTCATGCAGTGCATTGGTAACTATCTTAAGTACTCTCATCTGCTTGAATTCAAGGATACGCACACCATATGTAAACCATCATCAGATTTAACATAACTTAACCCTTACTCTATCACGCGGCGATATTATCGCCATTTTGGGTGCCTTATCTTTGGCTCCACCTCTCAGGCGCATTTTCAAAAAAAGTGCTGGTAGAGTAAGGGTTAATTGAGTCTTACAAGGAGTGTGAAATGCAAATTCAAGTTGATTTACAAATAATTATTTTAAAATATGTACATCAACGAGACTCAGGGAGAGATCAACATAAAGGTCATATCTAAAATTGATAATATTTCTAGATTAACAATTGAATTACTGCTGCTCTCGGGGGAGGAGGTTGGTTGATGAGTAACTTCTTATTATTTGCCAACTATGTCCATACGACGCTCACTGACAGTCAGACATTTTCAGTAATCAAAAACAAAATAGCAATTTTAAGTAGGTAGATTGGTTAGGTATTTTACTTCCTTTTCTCAATAGCAAAAGTTATATAGAGATGTCCATCGCTGTCTGATGAACCAATTGTGAAGCACTGGTGCATGAAGACCCAAATTTTAAACACAAAGAAACAAGAGATGAATTTTAGGTGGTCATTTTTGTTATGAAAGATGCAAGCACATGGATGCTCGTAGAGAGTATTTTGCAATGTGCTTGTTGTTCGCTAACTGATCCTTGATTGGATGATTACCCATAACCGTATGTAATTCACCTTCTCTATTGACTCAACCCGGAAACTTATTGGCTGAATTTAAAACAATTGATTTCTAATATTTATTGCACACAGGGTGCAGTGATTGTAAATCCTGCTCAGAATTAGTACCTCAAATCAGTCTAAATGCCTCTAAAGGCCGCTGCACACCAAATCCTGCGCGGTGAGCAATTTAAAAATTGAATAAAATAAAAAATACATTTTTACCTTGTTTTCAAAAATAATGCGTCATTGTTTGGCCTTTCAGGCGACAAATGAAAATTGTTTAAAGTGGAGTTCTTATGCCAAGTACAGAAAAATTTACATAGAGACAAACAATTGCCCCACACAAAAGCAAATTTCTTTACGACTTGAACAAAATTTCACAAATTTTCAGTATCAAGAGAAAGCCTCAATAGTAACCTTTAACGTGTATGAGTAAAAAGTCCAAATATTGTAAAATTTTTGCTTAATAACTGTTTTTTCTAAAAATTGCTCCTTGCGCCACATTCGGTGTGTAACGGCCTTGACACTGCGAACTAGTGAGCGACTCCTCTTCTCTCCTTACGCTGCTGTTCTGTCACTTCTTCAAGGTATTTCACAACTTTCTGAGAAGATAAAAAAATGTAGTATAAAGAGGGAATCTTGTCTCAAGAAAAGTGCTCGACATGTCACCAGTAACCTGATACAAACTACTGACATCACTTCCATCAGGGCTATTGATTAGCTTGCCAGTATTTGTGTAAACTTTTTGTCAGTTCATTAACCCTTACTCTACCAGCACTTTTTTGAAAATGTGCTCGGAAAGTGGAGTCAAAGATGGGGAACCCAAAATGGCAATAATATCGCCGCGTGGTAGAGTAAGGGTTAAGCTCTTTGTCACCAGTAAATCTAATACATACTAGTTATGTGACTGCTGCAATGTTTATTGCTTTGCATCTCATTATTTGTGTAAATGTTTTGACCAATAGGAAATGTGGAATTGTAATGTGTATTCATCTTCACATTAACACGTTACTGACCTTCACAGCTTTTTTTTTATATATACGTCGTTATCAGAATCACAACTATCAGTCACTACAGTTTCATGGTAATTAATGGACATCCAATAAATATGACACTTTGTAGAATATCACATACACAGACAATGCATTTTCTTTTGATTTGAGACTTAGTGAAGGTCTGTGGACATGCAGCAATTTCTCTCTCTTGAAAAAGTTTCTGAGAAGATAAAAGGAATGTAAGATTCCATGAATATGAAAAAAAGAATCTTGTCCCAAGAATATTATTTGACATGTCACCAGTAACCTGATAGAAACTAGTGACATCACTTCCGCCAAGGTTTTTGATTGGCTTGTCAATATTTGTGTAGATATTTTATTTTGACCAATCGGAAAAGATAAATTGTATCTATCTTCACGTTAACACGATAACTGACCTTACGGCTTTTCTTTCAATGTATGCCATTATCAGATGCACAACTATCAGTCACTACAGTTTCATGGTAATCAATGAACCTCCAACAGACAAATAAATACTCAGGAGATATGACACTTTGTAGGCCATCACATGAACAGACAATGCATTTTCTTTGGATTTGAGACTTTGTAAAGGTCTGTGGACATGTAATAATTTCTAATCAATCAGTTTTTAAGTCCACTGTTTTAATTTCTAACAAATTTTTCACTATTTTTAATAGCTTATACTACAATCTAAGCAGTGTTTCAAGTGTTGTTTAAATCAATTATCAGAAAAAGAAAAGAGGAAAGGTTTATTTTACTCCATAAAATCATGCTTACAAATATACGTTTCTTTGTAACCTTAACATTCTCTCATGAAAAATGTTCGTTGTGTCACACGTATATCTGATACAAACTGGTGACATCACTTCCGTGAGGGTTACTGATTGGCTTGTCAGTATTTGTGTAAATATTTTGACCAATCAGAAGAGTTGAATTATATTGTGTATTCATTTTAACATTAACACGATCACTGACCTTCACCGCTTTTCTTTTGTTTACTGAGTTTCATGGTTATTAATGAACCTCCAGCAGACAAAGAAATACCCAGGAGATATGACACTTTGTCAGAAATGACACAAAAAGACAATGCATTTTCTTTTGATTTGAGACTTTGTGAAGGTCTGTGGACATGCAGCAATTTCTCTCTCTTGAAAAAGTTTCTGAGAAGATAAAAGGAATGTAAGATTCCATGAATATGAAAAAAAGAATCTTGTCCCAAGAATATTATTTGACATGTCACCAGTAACCTGATAGAAACTAGTGACATCACTTCCGCCAAGGTTTTTGATTGGCTTGTCAATATTTGTGTAGATATTTTATTTTGACCAATCGGAAAAGATAAATTGTATCTATCTTCACGTTAACACGATAACTGACCTTACGGCTTTTCTTTCAATGTATGCCATTATCAGATGCACAACTATCAGTCACTACAGTTTCATGGTAATCAATGAACCTCCAACAGACAAATAAATACTCAGGAGATATGACACTTTGTAGGCCATCACATGAACAGACAATGCATTTTCTTTGGATTTGAGACTTTGTAAAGGTCTGTGGACATGTAATAATTTCTAATCAATCAGTTTTTAAGTCCACTGTTTTAATTTCTAACAAATTTTTCACTATTTTTAATAGCTTATACTACAATCTAAGCAGTGTTTCAAGTGTTGTTTAAATCAATTATCAGAAAAAGAAAAGAGGAAAGGTTTATTTTACTCCATAAAATCATGCTTACAAATATACGTTTCTTTGTAACCTTAACATTCTCTCTTGAAAAATGTTCGTTGTGTCACACGTATATCTGATACAAACTGGTGACATCACTTCCGTGAGGGTTACTGATTGGCTTGTCAGTATTTGTGTAAATATTTTGACCAATCAGAAGAGTTGAATTATATTGTGTATTCATTTTAACATTAACACGATCACTGACCTTCACCGCTTTTCTTTTGTTTACTGAGTTTCATGGTTATTAATGAACCTCCAGCAGACAAAGAAATACCCAGGAGATATGACACTTTGTCAGAAATGACACAAAAAGACAATGCATTTTCTTTTGATTTGAGACTTTGTAAAGGCCTATGGACATGTAGCAATTTCTATCTCTCTTGAAAATGTTTCTGAGAAGATGAAAGGAATGTAAGATTTCATGAATATGAAAAAAAGAATCTTGTCCCAAGAATATTATTTGACATGTCACCAGTAACCTGATAGAAACTAGTGACATCACTTCCGCCAAGGTTTTTGATTGGCTTGTCAATATTTGTGTAGATATTTTATTTTGACCAATCGGAAAAGATAAATTGTATCTATCTTCACGTTAACACTATAACTGACCTTACGGCTTTTCTTTCAATATATGCCATTATCAGATGCACAACTATCAGTCACTACAGTTTTATGGTAATCAATGAACCTCCAGCAGACAGGAGATATACCCAGGAGATATACCCAGGAGATATGACACTTTGTAGGAAATCACATAAACAGAACACTGTCAAATGAACAAACACAATAATTTTATTTTGTCTAAATTGTGAGCCAAATTCATCTTGATTACAGATAAACTTTTCCAAACTTGCTGGGTGGGTATCAAAAGTGACAGCATGGAATTCTTTCGATTACAGAAACAAAATACCTTTTTAAATGACGAATGCATTTCAGTGTTTCTTTGGCCTTCTCAGTTTCTTTGAGTAAAAAAAAAAAAAAAAAAAAACCACAATAACAATGATAATTGAAATATCTAAACATTACTCTGAACACGAGTATAAATGTAGAATTTTGATGGTAAGTAATGCACCTCCAGTAGAAATGGAAGTAAATAGCCAGGAGACAAAAATCTAAGATATCCACAACTTGCTATTCATTTCCAGTGGCATAGATAAAGTAGTGTCAAAATCGTGTGTATGTGTGTGTGCGGGGGAGGATGTGGTCCAACATTGACTTTTGATGTAAAAGTCCAAAAACTGTCAGGTTCAGGGATCTTCATAAAAAATAAAAATATCTCCAAAAGTATGAGTCAGACCCTCACGACCACAGCTCCACCCATGGCACTGCTCATTTCTTACAAATACAGCTACAAGGTTCTTACTTTTTTATCAAATGAACGGGCCATGTCCAATGCTGACTTCCCAAATTCTGTCTTTTTCATTGGATCTGCACCTCGTTCCACCAGCATCTGCACCATATGTGCATGTCCATTTAACGCTGCAAGCTATCAGGACAAATAAAAATAGATCATCTTTTTCAAGCACTGAAATTCCAATCATTCAGTTTGAAGAATTAGTTCACTGGTTAGGGTCATGTCTATCTTGTATTGTAGTGGAGAAAAAGACACACAGAACTGGAGCTGGAAAAAATCTAAGGTTCCGGAGGTTATAACTGCGGGAAAATCTTGAAATTGTGGGTTGTCTACTAACTGTGGTGTAGCGGTTATCATACATGTCTACAGACCACGAGGCCCTGGGTTCAAGCCTGGGTTGGGTAGACACGCCAGTGCACCACAACTGGTTATCAAAGGCCGTGGACATCACTACCACATTAGAACATATGTACAGACCACGACCCCTGATATAGCATAAATCTGATATATCATTCATGAGATGCAGTATGTTTACATCATTTAGGACATTCACATTAAGCCACGCCCACCAAGCATATCAATGACATCTACTGATAACATAAACATGTACACAATAACTAACAAAATTATCATGCCCATTATGACACAAAATTGACATCTTTTTCACATTTTTTACTTCAAGCCCCACCCACTCATTAATATGCAGGATATCACCACCAAAAACAAAACGGCACATCTACAAACCACGGGCTATCTGCATACCAAATATGACATGAATCCAAGTTACCGTTCTTGAGATATCATATTTACGAGTTGGTCGTCACAAACATACTTACACCCACACACATACATACACACACACACGCCATCATGACCGCATAGGTTCCTAATACTATCGCATCCAAACCAAAAATACCAGCCGGGATCATGTTTTGAAAGAGAAAATCAGAGAAATATACCATTAGAGGTGTTTTTCCATCTTTGTCAAGCTTGTTGACATTAGCACCAGCCATCATAAGCTCCCTGGCGATCTCTGCGTGACCCGACATGGCTGCACAACGCATGAGAGGGGTCCACTTGGAGCCCAAGTCTGTCTCATCAACCTTGAGACGGAAAGAGAGAAAACACAAGTTAGGTTCGCTGGACGACAGACGACAGAGCTGTTGTAAAGCTATATGTAATGGTAATAGTAATTATTTTATATAGCGCCCTTTCCATACAAGTATATTCAAGAGCGCTTTACAATTATCAGAGCTTTTCAGCATAGGGGAGAGCTGCCAATACGGCGCATCACCCATCCATTAGCTCAGGCCCAGGGAAGTGATTTCACACCGCGTTTTCATTCTTCTCTTCTCGAATAGTGTTCAGAGAACCAGGTAGGGTGTGACAGTCCTACCATTGGGACCGAAGGCTGAATGTCCCCTCTAAAGGACGGCGAGTACCATTCAACCATTGCCCACTTCTCTCAACAGCTGAATGGGGAGCAGGAGCTGCAAACGACATACTTCTGCTTTGATAATCGGCGTATCTGTCTGCATAGCTGTGGGAAAACGATTTAGACCTGACCGAGGCTTGAACCCGGTACCTCCAGCATCTCAGTCTTGCGCTCTACCAACTGAGCTACCTGACTTCCTACATGGATGTGCTAAGGCAACAATTAGCTAAATTGCTTTAAAATCTATCTATTAAAAACCATATTAGTAGCAAAATAGGATAAACAATTACCACTTTATAGCAATTTGCATATTGTATGCAAATTTTGTGATACAAATTCTGTAATACACCTTGGTATTTTCTTTTGTAATTTTTTTTTTAAATGTCTATCATAATTCTTTGAAGTGGTGCAGCAAATTCGGACCAAACGTTTTTAAATCTTTGTCATGCCCCCAATATAATTATACCAGGAATAGACTTTTTCATCATTCTCAGTGACTTAGATTTAGGAAAGTAATTTAAAGACATACATAAGCATTTTGAGCTGTCCACCAAATCATACATCACAAATTTCCCATAAATTAAAACTGATCAAACTTTGATCAGCTGTAACTGCTCAGAGCTTAAACTATTTTCACTGAATTACAAAAATAGCTACATCTTCATAGATCTATGGACAGGTAGATGCAGCATTGGCTTAAAGGCCAGTTATAGTCTCTATAATGCAGCGGTAACGGATTTCATTTGGTGTGTTTTGATTGGTCGAAATGCAATGGTACAATATATACTTACATTGACAGGCCAATCAGCATCGTTTTGGAATAAAATGTATGCCGCCACATTTGAATCACGACATATGGCCTTTAAGTCCTTAAAACCCCACTTGAGCCATGAAACTAGCAAGAATTTCAATCGAAGCTAATTCAATATTGACCAGTTTACAATTTTTAAGTTTTCATGTTAAAGTAGTACTAAGTCAAAATGTGAAGGCGTATTTTTCTGTGGAGTCTCTAGAATATGTGAACACATTTTTCATGCATGTGGTGGTACTGAAAACAGATGATACGAATATTCAAATCAATTTTGAATGAAAAAAATAGTATATCAGATAGGGCTATCTATATACCAAATCTTTGACTGAAAAATCAATGCAGACTAATTTAGAGAACCATCATAATTTGCCTTATTTCTATTCAAGACAGTAATTACTCTTTAAACTTCTTTTCATTCGAGGACTTTCTATTGAGGTGAGAGGCTTCATTGTTTGACTTTCCTTTCATGCCAGACACAAATATCTTAATTGCTATTCATGTCAGGAATGCATTGTTGTAAGTTCTTCTCTGGGCAAGAATCTCAATTATATAAATTACCATTCAAGTGAGCCATACAAATAGTTGGGATTCCTTTCCAAGGGCAGAAATCTTTTGTTCCCTGAAGCAATGTATATGGACAGACAATGCATGAAGATGGATAGACTGACAGACAAACGGACGGATGGACAAACAAACTGTAAAGATTCCCCTTCTTCTTTGGCAAGAGGCTAATAATTTTCTGCATCATTTCCTTAAATGAAATTACGAAAGGATCAGTTTCAAATTTGTTAAAGGTGCTAAATTATTCATTAAGTCCACTCTTGTCAAAGCTTGATGACTACACAATTATGCTCATTTTTGTCCTTACTATTCAGTTTCTGAAAATAATAATTATCTTTGAAAATTATATATCTTGATTAGAAGTATGGATAAGATCAAAAACATCTTTGCCAGAAGCACCTTTCGTTTTAAAAATGATAGCAGAAACAATGAATTTACATTACAAAAAATAGAGGTTTGCCTCTTCATACATCACAAATTTGCATATTAAGACCATCAAATTTGAAACAATATAAAATGGTAAATTCACACAATCTTTATGCTATGACATTTTAAACCAATTTAGCTTATGTCATGTCTACCTGTCTATATACCTTTGAACATCATCTCTATGACCTAAAACATATGGAGAACATGTTTTTCGTCACTGTGCACCTTCACTCCAGAATATTTTACCATTAGTTTCGCTCAGAACATTCATAGTATACTTTCAAGAATAAACTTAAAACTCACTTTTGCCAGGATTTATGTTTCAATTAATTTATTAGCTCAATTAATTTATCAGATCAATTAATTTGTTAGCTCAATTAATTTATTAACTCAATCAATTTATTAGCTCAATTAATTTATTAGCTCAATTAATTTATTAGCTCAATTAAGTTATTAGCTTAATTAATTTATTAGCTCAATTAATTTATCAGCTTAATCAATTTATTACCTCAATTAATTTATTAGCTCAATTAATTTATTGGACACGAGTGGAATGGCCCAACTTTAGGAGAGTCATTTGCGAGTGCAATCCTTTGAACCGTGCATTAAATACATATATAAACACGATGCCAAAACATTAATCTTTTTATACAATGCATAAAAAACAACTAAAAAGAATGAAAAAGGAGAAAAGTTTACATATATTTTATCCCTTTATTAAAAAAAATTACTTGTTTTTAAAATGGAATTAACCAAATTATCATAGGCGTGCATTAACAAGATTTAATGTATGGGTCATAACAATGCATATAAATTTCATAAGACCTATTATTATTCAATCATCATCATAATGTGTCATTATATTTGTGTAAGTTGCAAAATGTGACTAACTGAAGCACCATCTTTGATCATCCATTTCACAGTCTTTAAATGTCCACCATCCACTGCCCAGTGTAATGCTGTTGAGCCCCCTTTATCCTTTTGGTCGTAACAGCCCCCCTGCGACCTCAGATCCTTGATGACATCAAGCTTGCCAGCAAAAGCAGCCAGCATAAGGGCATCTTTTCCGCTACCATTCTGCAGGTTGATATCAGCACCATGCTTGATGAGCAAGTTCATTATGCTGTAAGAAAAGTGTTTAATATTCTTGTTGAAGGTTTATAGACAGATAATTAAACATTGGTTGAAAAATATAATAAAATCTGAGCAGATAAGGTTTTGAATTTGAGACAAGCACTTCTTAAAGGAGCACTAGACCGAAAAGTGAGGGCATAATTTTAGGGGTCCCCAAAAAAAACAAATGATTATCTAGCACGCAACGTATAGCAATTGTATAGTTGATATGAATATTTAACTAACCTTTACCCTCACGTTGTCTGTGGGCTATGGAAGCATAAAGTTTAGCGATCTTTTGTGGATGATAAATCTGTGAAATTTGCCAAAATGAGGGCCTTCACTTTTCGGTC
Organism: Chiridota heheva; assembly: GCA_020152595.1. Lineage (NCBI taxonomy): Eukaryota > Metazoa > Echinodermata > Holothuroidea > Apodida > Chiridotidae > Chiridota > Chiridota heheva. The sequence continues at coordinate 295,104 of JAIGNY010001519.1, forward strand.
TAGTGCTCCTTTAAAGTCAGGGGAAATTTCTGTAATTCTTTCAATTTATTTCCTAAATCTTATTTACTGAAAATGATGTAAATATCTATTCTTGCTCGATTTTTATTGAGGGCATGGCAACGACTAAACCAGAACCAAAAGGTTTTGTGGTTCCATTGCTTTTTTCATATGCTGATTGATTTGTAAGTTTTGTATCAACTGTCAAGTAATTGCAAGTCATAAAATATTTGTTCCATGATATTTATTCATAAGCCACACCCACCATGCAGATCAATCAAATAGAAGCTGTTGACAACTTTAGCATTTGCACAATAATTAACAGCATTTATCACAGCAAAATTGATGCAAAAATGGTTGCTCATTTATCCTATTTCAAATGTTTGTCAATAAACCCGCCTACTCATTAATATCCATGACATCACTACCACAACATTAAAACATATGTACAGACCGTGACCCATCAGTGTACGACATATGGCATAAATCTGATATACCATTCATAAGCTTAAGATACAGTACAGTATGGTGTTATATCCATTAGCATTTTCACATCAAGCCACGCCTGTACCATGCATATTAATGACATCTGTTGATAACAAATGCATGTACACAATAACCAACAATATTATAATGCCCAATATGATGCAATTCAGACATAAACTTGCTCATTTATTACTTTTTCAAATTTTCACTTAAGCCAGGGCCCACTTATTAATATGCATACCATCACCACCAAAAACATTAGGGCACATCAGTTAGAGTTCAAGAAATTGCCTGTCCGGACGCCTGGGCCAACTAATATTTATGTCCGGGCAAGTTGATTTACAAGTTGATATGTCCGCCAGGCAACCATAAATTGACCCAAACTAATAGAGTGAATTTCTTATCAAAACTTAATTCAATACACAGATTATACTTACTACAATATAACTGATGAAAATGCCCAGAAAATAACTTAAATCAGACTTCTATTCCATTTATTTGGAAGCCAAAATATTTTGTTATGTTACAAAATTATCTTAAACCTCACCATAACATCATATATGCACCCATACATACAGTAAGCCGTAAACATATATCGCACATACATACAAACATAATGTACAAAGATATATGATCCAGGCCACCAAAGCTGGTTGAACATGTGTGCAGTGCATGCTGTTTTGCTAGTGAGGCTTGCTCCTTTCAAGCAATCATATCTCGCATAAAAAATCTCATGCATATTTATATCCAGTCACTGTTTCTTGCAGAAGTCTGTTCTGCAGTATTAATGCACCACACGCAAATGGTCCAATACCAGTTCCATGTACACATACAGGGCATACTATTCGCTGTATATACTGTACTGTTACATGGCCAACTTGACCTGCCTTTGCTATGCCGCTTGTTTATGCAATAGTTTATTGAATTTTCATGTTTCTTTTTTATATTTTCTGGAGCCTGTTATTGCTTTACATTTGTAGAGGATATATGGATTACAATTTCCACTTTTTTGGTAAGTGTAAGAGTCTTTTATTCTTTATACAGCATTCTCAGTAAATATTTTACCATAATGTGCATCGCCTCATCCAATATTGTCGGACAAGTGGATTTTGCTTCCAGACAAGCATTTCTGAGCATGTGTCTGCCCGGCGGGCAAGTGAATTTTCAGGCAATTTGTCGAACAATGGATGGCACATTTGCAGACCATGAGATATATCTGTGTACCACATATGATGTGAATTCAGTTCATAGTTTTTAAGGTATTGTGTTTTACAAACTTTTTGTTTACAAATCATATTAAGCCCCGCCCACTAAGTATATTAATGAAAGTCTACAATTTTATACAATGAACAATACACACTAGATAACACATTATTATAACAGATATGAAACAAAACAGACATGTGATTTTCAAAATATAAACTTTTCAAGAATCTTATATTAAGCCCCACCTATTCATTAATATGCATAACATCACCACTAAAAAGAATAGGGCACATCTACAGACCATGGGCTATCTGTGTATCAAATATGATATGAAAATTGTAAACTCGGTATCACAAGAATGATTAATTTCTTGAGATACCATGTTTACAAGCTCTTTTTAGCAAATTCCTAATAAACCCCGCCCCTATGCATATTGCTGAAATTCAACATTTTTACATCATGAACATGTGCACACCAGCTAACATCCAAATTATACCAGATATGAAACAAAACAGACATGCGTTTTTTAAATATGAACATTTCAGGATTTGTGCATTAAGTAAGCCCTGCCTACTCATTAATATGCATGGCATCATCATCAAAAACAATAGGGCACATCTACGGACCAGGGCTATCTGTTATCCACATATGACATGAATCCATTGTATTGTTCTTGAGATATCAGGTTTACGAGCTGGCTGTTACAAACACACACACATACATACACACCCATACACATTTCAGACCCTACAACTGGTGACAAACCCATAATCCTATATAACTGGTGACCAATCACCCATACATGTGTAGACCCTACAACAGATGACGTGGGCGTATTCCTATATAACTGGTGACCAATCAATGTACAACACACACATGGGATGGCGGTATTAGGAAATTAGGTTACACATGTATTTTTCTAACTTATCCTATCTAACAGTTTTGAAAACAAGCCATTTTAGAACTAAAAACAACCGTGCAAAAAGTATGTGCTATAATTTTAGATTGAAAATATAGGTTTTAAATTTCATTTTTTTTCCAAAAGTGTCCAGTTCCCAACAAGAAAATTCAGAAACTATTTAGTCCCCAAAGGGTTAAGACAAAACTCATACACATGATATATCATAAGAATCTTAAAAAAATTAACAGGTGAAAAATATATCCAATGGCTTGTTTTACTGTTGAGTATAGAGCTATGGATACTGAAGGCAGCAACAACTTGGACTCAATTTGTTGGATCTTCTTCCTGCGAATTCCTAATTTTATACCGTAGATTTTTTCCAGCTCCGATATACTGTACGTTAGAAAGACCTCCAAAGATAAAATTTCATTGAGAAGATTCAAATCTAATTAGAGCCTTATTGATGTGCACATAATGTATGGTTTTGAAAGTGATAACAACCTTCCATTGCATGATATCAGGTTATCTGCATAACAAAAATTGAATAGGCGAGACACTGAGGGAACAAAGAAGATTGAAACTAAAGGCTTTCCAGAAATTCTAGTTTTGTTTAATTGAAAGCTTGTAGAATTTGTAATGTACATTTAAGTTATGATGTATGAAACAGCACATACTGTACTGTAAAAAATATTGAATATAATTCTCTAAATTTCTATCCAAAATTTCAGTCACTGAAAATCGTCACATTGTTTTCTCCCGTTAAATTCTGGGAGAGGGTATGATGGAGATTCAAAGCCTCTTTGTAATATTCAACTGCTCCCATCCACAGAACTTTGGTAATGGATTAACAAACGGTAAGTTGCCAAGAAAATTCATAGATATCTCTTTCCGATGTCACTAATTTACATAAGAATTTGAATAATTTATTATAACAAGGCCTTAAAATTCACAATGTTGTCAATTGATTAATTTTTAAGTAATTTTGATGAAGACAGTTTGCTATTTCATGGTTGATAGCATAGTTTCTTTCAATTACTTATTGTTACCAGTCCATAAATCTTTGTAAGAATTTCCTGTAGTCTACACTTCAAACAACAGACACGTAGAAATTTCCCCCAATTTTTTTTGCTATATCTAAGCATTTAAAAATTTCCCATCAAACTTCTAAAGTTAATAAACTATTGGCACGCATAATCTATATCTTTGCTCATTTAAAAAAAAATCTGAAAACGTTTTCTTTTCCTGGGTTTTACAATCGCAGAAAATCATACTTTGTTTTTCAAGTCTGTGAAAATATATCTGCACTTACTCTAAGTAACCTTTCATCGCACACACCATTAATGCAGACATCCCAAATTTATCCTGGACATCGACCCACACTTCCCCTGATTCAAGAATATCCTGAACTTTCTTAACATCTTGGGTGATGTTGATGGTTCTGTGGAGTTGTTCACCGGTCAACGGAGCCTCTGAAGAAAGACAAGAATGATTGAAAGCTATTAAAATCAGAAAGGGTATATCTATATGCATATCTTTCTATATCTATATATATATACCACATATATATATATATATATATATATATATATCTATATATATATATATATTATATATATATATATATATATATATATATATATATATATATGTATGGATTGGTCCATCTTGTATATATATAAATATAAATATATATATATATATATATATATATATATAAATATAAATATATATATATATATATATATATAAATATATATATATATTTATATTTATATATATATATATATATATATATATATATATATATATATATATATATATATTTATATTTATATATTTATATTTATATTTATATATATATATATATATATATATATATATATATATATATATATATATATATAAATATAAATATAATATATATATATATATATATATATATATATATAAATATAAATATAAATATAAATATATATATATATATATATATATAAATATAAATATATATATATATATATATATAAATATAAAATATATATATATATATAAATATAAATATATATATATATATATATATATATATATATATATATATATATATATATATATATATAGATGACACAACAAAAACAAAACGTGAGGAATTTACTGCGATATCTTGCTTTGTTTCTGACAATGTCAAATGACTGGCATAATAGTAGAGACTTACAAAGCATGATTCATGTCCCACTTGTTTTGTGGTGGTAGCTGTTGTAAAAAATAAAAATAAATATTGGCCTATGCATACAAAGAACAAAGACAAATTAATAGCTAAAACAATTCTGGTATGCACCAGGATGTCATACAGTTTATGAAAAATATTACACTTAATGCAAAATTTCTTGAAATGTTCCAGAAAGTGCTCAAAATATTTTCCTCAAAGATATTTTGTTCTCAAAAATTACAACAGAAACTAACACTGTCAATTATACAAACATGAAAAATGCTCACAAATTATTTTGGAGACAAGGTGCCCTACACCAGCATGTTTATATTGGTAGCCTTACAAGTTTAGTTTGTAGCCTAAGTTATTATCATGTATATGTAAGAGATGTTTAGTGGTAGCCCACTGGGTTTTTGAGACTGGCATTGCAGGTGTCGAGTAAAATTCTTGGTAATTCTGGGATACTGGACGAATAGGATTTCATGCGAACTGATGAACAACTAGCACTAAAACCTCAACCCATTTTAAGCCAAAATGTTAATGTCAGTATTTACTACATTGTCATACATTACTCTGAGAAAAGAGTTTTGATTTTAGCATGGGCGTAGCAAGGTGGTCACCGTGGTTGCATGACCCACACATCCCTCCATAAAGTAAAATAAGGTAAAATGGTCTTAGAATATATGCTAAAAAGTCCACATTTTAGATGACACTTTTTTTTTTTGGGAGGGGAAGGTGGAGGGATTAGGGGTGGGGATTCTCCAGTCAAATTTAGCCTCTAAATACAGAGTGTAATAAACTGCGATTTTGTTTCTGATCAAATATTTGAAAATATCTCAGACAATCAGCTATTCTTGCTCCAGCTAAAAGGTTGGCTACACCTCTGTCTTAGGCCATTTTCATATCAAAATTGACAATTTCGAAAACTAATTTAAATAATATCACATGGCCCTAATTCACGTGTCCATAATGGACCAATGGTGTACTGTGGGAATCTTATTGATCAATCAAATACTGGGGGAATATTGGCTGTATGCACAATTCACGCATGATGTGCTTTTAAATGCACGTGCGTTATAAATTAAGGTAATATGCGCACAAAAACCGAAAACCAAAGGTTTGAGGTTCCAATACGCAATATGGGTTTTAAGTTTGAACCATTGTATAATAAATGTTACTGCACAAAATAACAATGACAACCAAATAACTCTCAGTTTACACAGTTCATACAGTCTGCCACCTCACCTTGTCCCAAATACCATCACAGCCTGTCATAAATGTCATGACACTACCTTGTTTTACACGCCATGCCACCCTGTCCCACATGCTATCCCACCCTGTCCTACTGTATATGCCATGACATCCTATCCCACATTCTTTGCTACCCTGTCCCACATGCCACCCTGTCCCACATGCCATCCCACCCTGTCCCACATTTCATCCCATCCTGTCCCACATGCCATCCCACCTTAATCCTAATTCCTACATCTACCAATCATTCTACCACCTTTCACCTAACATTATTTCCTCTAACTCCTATCCCCTCACTTCTATCAGCTCAACATGCCCCATTCACCTACCATCCCCCTTTACCTGCCATCCTCCGTTCATCTACTATCCTCCATTCACCTACCATCCTCTATTCCTCAACATGTCCCATTCACCTATCATCCTCCATTCACCTAACATCCCCCATTCACCTACCATCATCCATTCACCTACTACCCCAACCCACCTTTTGTCATCCACTCATTTACCAAATATACTCTTAACCAACTCATCATTCCAACCTTCACTATAACCTCCACTCACTTCATTGCACTACAGCCCCCTCCCCCAGCCTTAACTTAAATCTGACACTTCCAATAGAAACATGTCTCAACTTTTTTTCCCCATATAAACCAAAAAGGGGTGTTTTATCCACCAAATCAGAATGAAAATTCATTGCAGATAAACTTGGAGTTTATCATAAGTCTATTATGTTTTAACTCTATTCTAGCGAAACCTTATTGTTTTTTCCTTATTCATTTCCAAGACACTTCATTATAAATTCCATTCAGTCGTCAGTTCTAAATTCAACTTTTTCTAAATCCCAGAACAAATCCTTTAATTGCTGCTATTCAAGTCTGGAATGCATTTGTTCTCCTTTATATCAATTTATTTTCGTAAAAATAGTTGGGAATTCCTTTCCTAGGGCAGCAATCTTTTGTTCCCTAGTACATGTAGCTGAACAATGCATGACGCCGGACGGACAATAGATGTGAATGGACGAACAGTGAAGAAGCTATATACCCTCTTCACCAACTTCGTTGGCGAGGGGATAAAGCCCCGAATACTCATTAATATGTATGACATCCTCACCCAAAACAAAAGGGCATATCAGTGGACCATGAGCTATCTGTGTACCACATATGAACTGAATCCCATGTATCCTTCTTGAGATACTGTGTTTACAAGCTCTATTCAACAAAATCATGTTAAGCCCCACCCGCTATGAATATTACTGAAATTCACAATTTTTGTACCATGAACATGTAGACACTAGCAAATAACATTATTACACTACATATATAAAAAAAGTCATGCGGTTATTAAAATATGAACATTTTAACATTAAGCCCCACCTACTATGCATATTAATGAAATTCAACATTTTGGTACCACACTCACATTGTCTTGATATTAAGTTATCACTACCATTTACATTCCCCTCAAAGATTGTGGCAGAGCAACAGAGAAATCAAATAAGTACTATATTTCTAAAAGAAAAAATGTGCTAAAATAAGTGCTGAATGAAACAAAACAGACATGCAGTTATTAAAATATTATCATTTAAAGATTTAACATTAAGCCCCTCCTACTCATTAATATGCATCACATCGCCATCAAAAACAGTAGGGCATATCTGCGGACTATGGGATATTTGTTTACCAAATATGAACTGAAACCCATTTACTGTTTTTGAGATATTGTGTTTACAAGCTCTATTCAACAAAATCATCTTAAGCCCCACCCACTATGAATATTATTGAAATTCAATTTCTTTGTACCATGAACATGTAGACACTAGCTAACAACATGACTACACTAAATATGAAACAAAACAGACATGTGGTTATTTAAATATAAACATTTTAAAATTTTAACATTAAGCCCTGCCTACTCATTAATATGCATGACATTAACACCAAAACAAAGAGGGCACATCCACGGACCATGGGCTACCTGTGTACAACATATGACATGAATCTGGTGTATGGTTCTTGAGATATTGTGTTCACGAGCTGAGCATCACACACACACACACACCATCACTGTATATGTTCCTGATGCTGATAGCATCGGAACTAAAAACTGCAGCTGATTGGTTGGGTAACAGAGAGAACATTCCTGCAGCAGTTGATTGGTCGAAGTACTGATGAAATCATGTTCGGGTAAAATCTGTTTAAAAGGGTTATTATCTTTCTTATCAAACTTTCTTTGTCTCTCCACAAGTCATTATCAAATATTGTTACAAGTCATTATCAAATATTGTTACAAGTCAGCATCAAATATTGTTACAAGAATTAAAAAATTATGTACAAAAGTAATATAGTTACATGTATATGTAAGCCCATTAATCCCTAACACGTGTATGCAAACAGGATTCAATACTGGTTAAATGTTTGGTGGCGCAGTCTTCCCTATGACCAACAGGACTGTCATGATATGGGTAAAGCAGATATCAATTATCATGTACAAAAATATATCGCGATATATCACCATATAGCAATATGTTGTAATTATTCATTTCAGAAAACTGCTTGGGTTTTCAGCAATTTTTCCATAAAATTTAAGATCTATTAAAAAGGAAGCTTAACCCTTACTCTACCACGTGATATTATTGCTGTTTTGAGTGCCCGGTCTTTGACTCTTGCCTCCCAGGCACATTTAAAAAAAAGCTGGTACAGTAAGGGTTAATCAACTCGCGACAAGTGTGCAAACTCGAAAATATATGCAGCATGGTCTGGTGGACAGCCCACTGGGTCACTGAAGTGGAACGAGCCTGACTTTGCTGCTTGGAAGACAGAGGACCCTTCAATAATTAGCTTGTGCTTAAGCTTTACTATACAACAAGGCGATATTATCACCGTTTTGGGTGCCCCGTCTTTGACTCCACCTCCATCCATCAGGCGCATTTAAAAAAAAGTGTAGGTAGAGTAAGGCTTAAAAGAATTAGATTTGCTGCAAATATTCTATTCAAATCTCATTCATTTGAAATGTTTCTGGAATTTTGTTTCAGAATTTCTTTGCTATAATATGCAGCTATACAAGAAAATGGTATATCATAATATGTTGGTCCAGGCATTTCTAATATAATGTGAAAAAACACAATATCATGGTAATCTAGATATCGTGACAGCCCTAGTGCCCATCCACTTACTCCTCGCAATTGGAGCTGCCCTACCAGACTATCACCCATTTGTTCAATGGTACAACCCTGAGGTGCAGTGGTTAAGGAGTCATGCTTGCATACAAAAGGCATTCGGGTTCGACTGTTATAAGTGCTGCATTATGTTCTTGGGTAGCCCATATGCTCTCATCTGCTTACCCCAAAGAAGCTGGGTATAAGATGGGTCATCATACCCCCAGTAGAGCTGTGACCGTTTAGCGTGTACACGCTACACGCTCGCAAATCTTGTAAACGTTTACTAAATACTTCATTGCGAATAATCCGTTTTTCATACATCATAGTGTATTGCCGTTGAAAATCAATATTCATGATTCAAATCACACACACATTCGGCTGAAAAAATTCCATTCAATGACTTTTTACAACCTGTAAACCCGATTAGCATAATCCTTTTTAAATGTGCGAATCACAAATGCGCAGTAATCACTAATGAATGTGAATATTATACACTTTGATTTCGCCGAAATCTGAGTAATCTAACTTGTAAAATGCACCGCGAATGTGCAGCAGTAGACAGTGAAACTAACAATAGGCCTAATGTTAGGCCATAAGGCTTTAAATCCCACGCAATCAAGGCCTGTTTTACAAGCTTTTAAATCGACCAAAAAACACTTGAAAAATACTTGAATCGTGACAATCAGTACATTTACATGTAAATATTACCTGATGAGTCAAATCAATTTTGCAAGAAAGAAAAGATATTGCATAATAAATAAACAGAAAAAGGTTTTAACAGAGCTGAAATTCTGCATGTTTCGCAAAGATGGCGGCCATTTTTTCGAGAGGACTGATATTTCAGAACTTCCTGGTGGTGGTGGCGTAGTTTTGAAATGTTTTACCCCAAGGTATCCTCAGTATGCAAGATTTTCACAGAACTTTGAAAGTCGTAGCGAATAGGACAAAAATGTTACGCGATGTTGAGTTTAAATGACATTGAAAGGAAGTTATCTGTTCTTTCTAAACTGAATTTCCATGCATATTTTCCACAAAAATGATGATTTATACTGTAGCAGTAAACTTTTTACCATTTAGAAAGCAAAACTCTGCATCTATTTGGGCAATGCAGTCAGTACTTTTGCCATAGTGGTTGCGCGTTTTTTTTAATTCGCCTCGTAGTTTTGTAGCAATTTTGGTGTTTTTTCGAAAATTACTGTACTAAACTCGTGTACACGATACACGCTTGCTTTTTTGGGCGTGTACACGTTTACTAAAATCCCTAAAGGCTCACAGCTCTAAGCCCCAGTATGGATTTTTTAACAACCCTGATAATACCAGTCATGAGGTTTCCTTACTTGTTGTAGACGCGTCAACAGCAGCGGTGAAAGCACTATTCCCGTAGTCATTGCTCGCCCGTAATCTGTATTTGTATGATGTATTTGGCTCCAACCCGTCAAATGTGTGCTGATGAGCATAACCCCTGCATGTAAAACAAACAATAAACTGTTGATTTTTCTCATAGTTTCAAATTTAACGATAATCAACTTGTTAGAGCACTTTGAATCTATATATGGCTGCTTAAATGACTACCGGAATGGAAAAAGTTACAACTTTTAAAAGTGAAACAAAATGGATTATCACCTTTTGGGCTTCAAAGCACAATGGATTATTAATAAAATAAAAAGCATCAAGATGTATGAATGCATGAGAGTCAAGTGTTGTAGTAATATAACGTTTAGTTCACAATAAATATAGACCTTCCAAATCTAAATTGGCAGTTTCAGGAAACATAACTAAAATGGCTGAAAAAGACCAATGGTAAATTGAGGGAATCTTATCAACCATTGAAGTACTGGGAGATTCTTCCCGTCTGCACAATTCATGCATGGTATGGACCAAGCGGACGGTTAATAACGCTAATCATACATGATTATAGATGAAGGTAATACATGCATACATTATGGATGATGGCAATACATGCATGCAGTATGGATGAAGGCAACACATGCGTACAACATACATAAAGGCAATACATGCGGGCATTAAACATGGAAGGCAACATATGCGTGCATTGTGGATGAATGCAACACATGCATGCATTATACTGTAGATGAAGGCAATATATGCGTGCATCATACTGAAGATAAAGGCAATACATGCATGCATTATACATGAAGGCAATACATGCGTGCATCATACATGAAGGCAATACATGCATGCATTATACATGAAGGCAATACATGCGTGCATTATACATGAAGGCAATACATGCATACATTATAGATGAAGGCAGTACATGCGTGCATTATAGATGAAGGCAATACATGCGTGCATTATAGATGAAGGTAATACATGCAAGCATTATAGATGAAGGCAATACATGCAAGCATTATAGATGAAGGCAATACATGCATGCATTATAGATGAAGGCAATACATGCGTGCATTATACATGAAGGCAATACATGCGTGCATTATACATGAAGGCAATACATGCGTGCATTATACATGAAGGCAATACATTATAGATAAAGGCAATAATGCGTGCATTATAGATGAAGGCAATACATGCAAGCATTATAGATGAAGGTAATACATGCAAGCATTATAGATGAAGGCAATACATGCAAGCAATATAGATGAAGGCAATACATGCATGCATTATACATGAAGGCAATACATGCGTGCATTATAGATGAAGGCAATACATTATAGATAAAGGCAATAATGCGTGCATTATAGATGAAGGCAATACATGCAAGCATTATAGATGAAGGCAATACATGCAAGCATTATAGATGAAGGCAATACATGCAAGCATTGTTGTTAACAAATTTTCTTCCTGCAACTGTAACTGATTGGTTGGGTAATAACTCAGGGAAATTTAAGCTCTCTGGGTTTGATGATCAACAGCTTGTTTTAACCAATCACTGCACGAATTTGCCTTGCAAGAAAATGTGCAAAACTAAGTGGGGCAAACATCCTACCGGTAAGCGGTACTGGTACAGTACAGCTAGCTATAGCGGCGTGCCCTCATGTTATCAATGCATATACTGTACAAAACAAATTTCTGCACACACAGGCTGAGTGACGGACAAATAATGAACAAAAATTGCACCTACTGGCCCGCTATGGGCTTTGTAAAGCTGATTCCTTGTTATCCAAAAGGGTAGCAAACTGAATTTTGTTTATTCATTTCTCTAAAAACTCTAAAG
>JAIGNY010001519.1:312500-345000 GCA_020152595.1 Chiridota heheva
TAGGGCCTTATAGGCCTACATGTACATCAATTTGAGTGCCAGTAGTCACCTAGTAAGGATGCACCATTAATGCTAAGCAATCACAATGCAACATCACTGAATCAAAAAACTTTTACTTAGAAATATAGTCCTCCATACTAAGGAGACGGTCCCGAATCAAATGATATCTCCGAGTAAAACTTATTTCTAAAAATATACCAAAAATCGTTATTTTCTCAAAGTTTTGGCTCCGTGGTCTTTTACAGTAAAAATGCTGCCTTAAATGACTTTTGTATGTTCTAAGTTACGTGGTGTACATAAGTTACAGAAAGAGCAACACGGCCGAGAAAATTTCAGGAGCATTTTTGATGTAAGTATTAGGTGTACAGTATTTGTATGTTTACATGTATATACAGCGCAGGAATTGGATTGCACTGTTCAGCATTGCAATGCCAACTAGTAAAGTGCACTTATCAATTGTGACTTATCCATAGACCGCCAGACAAGGCGGGTCATTGCACCAAGGTGGGTGACCAAAAGATGTACGTTGATGTACCTCTCAGTCACTTAGGTGACTGACATTTCATTTGAAAAGACTTACAGTACACCAAATAAAGATGTACATTTTCGTTTAAATAAAAAAACAATAAACAATCTATTTTTCAATTGTTCATCACACACAAGAAATTCTGGATATTTTCACGGAACTGGTTCTAGCCCTACAATAACCACAACAAAACAATTGTGATGGCGATCCAAAAAATGAGCAAGGAATTTAACAAATTTTGAGTAGGGGCCTATATTATGTCTTGCAATTACCTGCTAGGCTAAAAAAAGTTGTCAAAAATACTGATCCATGGTTCGAACAGGCTTTAATCAGACCCAGAAATAAAATACCAGCGAGTAAATTTGCTGTCTTACAAGCATTTTGATTGTTTTCAACCATCCTGACCTTGCGGCACAAATTTTAAAAGTGTGCCACCAAAAAAGAAGAATTTGTTTTTCCATGTGTGATCATGGACGTAATTAATTCCTCAGGGATGGAATATATAACCCCCACACTTTTCGACAAGGGGGATGATACATACCATCATCCCCCCTACCCCTCCCCCCCCCCCACACACACACTTTTTGGGCTGATGGTACTTCAAAATTAAGTAATGGTTGGTTGGCTGGTTGGAATTAGAAGCATAGGAAACAGGCTTGGAACTGTGAGAACCCCCTCCCCTGATGAAATTATGCTGCGCATCCCACGTCCACAAAATAAGACTTGAATGCTTGATCAGTTGATTTTATTGACAGAACATTTTTGGAAATTTCTAAGCAGTTTATTTCATTTTTTTTCCTAGTTACTGAGACATTTTTCAAAACGTTTTTACTGCCTTAAAAGCATAAAAACTAATTTTCTTAAATTTTCAGAAAGTTACTGTGGGTATATAGTTCTGATCTTTCAGTTACAGTACATACGGTAGCCATTCAAGATTAACATTCTAGAAAAAGAATTCTTTAGTAATTTGAATTTTTAGTTTGCTCTGTTGTATGCTTGAAAAATCACAATACATGGATGAAATAATTGTATTAACCCTTCGTACCCCACACAGTTCAAAACGTGCCTGCAATTTTTCAGAACTTTTTTTTCTTCAAAATTAATCTTTACAACTTTTCTTTCGTTTTCTATCACTAAAAGTTTGGTTTATATGAATGCTAAGACAATAAACTTTTCAATAAAAAAAGTCAAAATAAAGAAAATAGCAACATAAATATGCAAATTTGAGGCAAAATTCGGTAAAAATTGCTCAATTTTGTTGAGCTAGTACTATTTCTTGTGAACAGTAAAAATTCAGGATTTTTTTTACCTATTTAGATTGTTTGTGAAATGTCCTTTCAATTGATACCAGTCTAAATTTTTTCCTAAAAGCAAAAAATGCAAAAACAAGAAAATTAAACAAGAAAATAATCACCGCTGTAATTACTTTCGAAAAACAAAGCCGTCAAATAAATATAAAGTAATCTAGTTACACTTTTTTTTTGATAACTGTATTTAATACAGGAACTAAGATAGAGAAGGGAGGGATGGAGAAGGATACGAAACAGGCTGATGATTTTAATAGTTTGAAAATAATCTACTCAAGTTATTAGTGAATAAATTCATCAAAGATTTCTTTATTACTACACATATTCATCACAAAGGGCTCATAGACCTACTGTACATGTATATCCACAGATATGTTAACAATAAGACATTTCTATTCCCACATTGAATTCTTTTTTTGTGTGTATATTTTGTATTATATATCAAATTTACCATCAATTTTGACTGATATCTTACTCCTTGAAATACACCTCTTCCTATGTGCTGGACCATACTTTCTTGCCCTCAAAATGACAATTTTGCAAGAGCTTCTAGGGGCTTTTTACCCCCTGGACCCCTACCAGGGCCCTGGACCCCTACCAGGGCCCTGGACCCCTACCAGAGCCCTGGACCCCTACCAGGGCCCTGGACCCCTACCAGGGCCCTGGACCCCTACCAGGGCCCTGGACCCCTACCAGGGCCCTGGACCCCTACCAGGGCCCTGGACCCCTACCAGGGCCCTGGACCCCTACCAGGGCCCTGGACCCCTACCAGGGCCCTGGACCCCTACCAGGGCCCTGGACCTGACCAAGGCCCTGACCAAGGGCCCTTACAGGGCACCTAAACCCAATGCCACAAATGGAGCCAATCACGCTCGAAGTGCTGCCTTTAGCGACACAATCAGTTCTAAATTAGAAATCATACCCCCTACTTTTTTAAATGTAAAATCTCAGCAGCTTTGAAACATTTTTGTTTGTTTATTTTACAATCCTTTTTTTCTTTCTTTCTTTTTTCAGCAAATTATTTGACAACTCGTGTAATCTTTGCATTTATTTAAACCCCATTGCGGCAGGTTTTGTTTCAGGGTTTTCCTTTCTTTAACCAGAGCCTTGTTAGCTTAGCACCGTATGGAACTAGTTACCAGGGGGAACCACGAGGAGGTATTGACTTGGATGAACTACAGGTCATTGACAGGCTACTAATTTTCGCTTTTCACCCACCAAGGTGAGCTAGTCAACCCCAACACCACTAGCTGTAGTGCCGAGCGCATAAACACCCCAATCCCCTCACTATAGTGGGTATGACCAAAAAGTTACAAGATCTTAAGATTAAATGACATTGAAGAGAACTTTTCTGTTCTTTCAAAACCAAATTTCCATGCACATTTTGCACGAAAATGATGATTTATACTGTAGATATGCACTTTTCACGATTTAGAAAGCAAAATTCCAGCGTCTCTTTGGGCAATGGAATCAATACTTTTGTAATACTGGTTGCGCGATAATTTTACTAAGCATTGTAAATTGGAGCAATTTTGGTGTACTTTCGAAAATCATGGTACTAAACGCGTGTATACGATACATGCTCAGTAAAATCCCTAAACGTTCACAGCTCTCAAAGTTCCACGTGGAAAGCATTTCAGTATGTACTACAGTGTACCTGGGGAAGAGTTTCCCTAGGCAGTTTCCTTCTCAGGCTTACCACAGAGAGCGGTCAAACTAACAGCTCCCAGGACCCTGGGCTAAGCTTAATTGGGGACTTATTTACTAACAGGGGATATATTTGTCAGGGGGTATCAATGCTTGCTTGAAAAGTGCTTCATATGTATGATAAAAGTAGAAACAATGATATCCGTGCATGATAATTCTGAGAAATTAATGAGGAATGCAAGACCTCAATAAGATGAACTTTGTGTGTGACCCCATTTTTTGTTTCCTTTGACAAAATATAAGTTCCCACCACGTGGTGTGGTCAAATTGACCGTGTCACTCATATAACTTCCATAATCAGCCAGAAAAGGTTAGAATTACCCATTGACCCACACATTATAATTTATACAAAACAGCTCAACTTTTGTTAGAAGCATTATTTTTATGTTCAAATATCCCCATGAATTCATTTTTCTCCCTAATGCCTTTTAAGTATTTTTGTTGTTGCAAAAATATATTTTCCAGCACGTGGTATCGTCAAATCAATCCCTCCTCCCCCGTCCCCCACACCATTTGATAAAGATGTAATAATTTGTGCTACATATTCATAATCTTCAAAATGATTTTGTATGTCTCCCTCACATCCCTGATACCGTGCTTGCGTGTGTTAACTAACGCAGCTATCATTAATTCCGTTACGTATTTACCCTGTACATACGATACGTGTTACAGCCCTACTTGGTTTGGAATTTCGACATGTGTGCAGCAGCCTTCTGACTATTATTTATTTCTTGTTTCTCTAACAGGTATCTTATGACAAAAAAGGTGTATATTAGGTCCGATTTAAAGCATAGAATTTGCTTTTTTATTGACAAAAATGTTGCAACAGTGTTTTTAAAAAAAAGCACTGTTCCGTAGAACAGTGGTGAAAAATCTCGACCCCTGACATGCATGAAAATCCTGGAACACATGAGGATAAATAACCACAACCATTTAACACCTTGACTGCAGATAAATACTGCAATGATCAAAACGAATAAGAATGGGTGAAACATTTTGTGAGTGATAATTAAAGTCCAATTGAGCTCATCAGTTCATAGAAAAGAATCTAGCCAAAAATATGATTCAGTTTGGATCTAAATCATGAATAAATATATGGTTTATATGTAATCAGCAAAAATATTGTGCACATGCAATTAGCAAAATAATGTCCACATGCAATCAGCAAAAATAATGTCCACATGCAACCAGCAAAAATAATGTGCACATGCAATCAGCAAAAATAATGTTCACATGCAATCAGCAAAAAAAATGTTCACATGCAATTAGCAAAAATAATGTTCACATGCAATCAGCAAAAATAAAGTCCACAAGCAATCAGCAAAAACAATGTCCACATGCAATCAGCAAATATATTGTCCGCATGCAATCAGCAAAATAATTTCCACAAGTAATCATGATATACTTATTGACTTGAATATGACTGAAATATCGAAACGATTTCAATGATATCATTTAAAAAAAAAATGTAATGTTGTGGAGGTTGTACGTTCCGTCCCATAACAAGTCACGTGTGCTGGTTATGGTGGAGCTGGAGGTGGTGGTGCTTGGTCTGCCGCCGCCCAAAGTTGTACAACCCTGTCAAATGACTCAAATTTGGGTATGGGTCCATGGTAAAATAGTTTCCCACGACACTCTTTTTTAAACAAATACCGTCAAGTTTGGATATGCATATAGATCTATTCCTTTTCTATCATTCCTTAAATTTTAAACTTCTGTTTTCAGTCCTCTTGGAAATATTTGTTATTAGCTCATTTTCAGTGATATGCACAGCATACAGTGAGTACACCGCAGGCCACGAACACACCGCGGGCCGCGGACACACCGCGGGCGGCGGACACACCGGGGGCCGCGGACACACCGGGGGCCGCGGACACACCGGGGGCCGCGGACACACCGGGGGCCGCGGACACACCGGGGGCCGCGGACACACCGGGGGCCGCGGACACACCGGGGGCCGCGGACACACCGGGGGCCGCGGACACACCGGGGGCCGCGGACACACCGGGGGCCGCGGACACACCGGGGGCCGCGGACACACCGGGGGCCGCGGACACACCGCGGGCCGCGGACACACCGCGGGCCGCGGACACACCGCGGGCCGCGGACACACCGCGGGCCGCGGACACACCGCGGGCCGCGGACACACCGCGGGCCGCGGACACACCACGGATGAAACTTCTCGGCTTTCGTACAAAAGTCAGTTCTAATGCACTTGTCAGTTATATGACTGACCCTTGGTCCTCACAAATTGTACATTTAAACACATGTAACAGATTTAGCAAGTGATCCACATTGACCTACAGTAACTCTGTGTCATTGAAATGACCAACATCTTTGGTAAAATGACTTACCCCAGTCACATTTATGACTGACATCTTAATGTGAAATGATGCACATGTGAGTCACATTTTATTTTACAATGACCCACCTTTGACTTACCTTGATCCCCTACAATGTCACTCAAAGGTGAGTCATTGACATGAAATAATGACTCACATGTGCATTATTGTACCAAATTGTCAGTTACCAGAGTGACTCTGGGGGATCAATTCATTTCAGACCCATTGACTTTGTACAGTGGTGATTGATTTGGGGTTAGTCATTTCACAAAAAATGTCAGTCACTTAAGTGACTGAGGGGTGTGTTTTGTCCACACACTTTGGTGCAATGACTCACCTTGTGGGAAGGAGGGGGAGTCGGGGTGAGTCACACAATTGACAAGTGCATAAGACATTCACTGTAACTAATGCAACTATCAATTTAATGTTCCACCCCCTATACCCCCAACAAGGTGAGTCAATGCAAAATAAAATGTGACTCACATGTGTGTCATTTCATGTAAGATGGCAGTCATAAATGTGACTGTGGGGTAAGTCATTTTACCAAAGATGTTGGTCATTTCAATGACACATGGCTGGGTCAATGTGGATTACTTCCTAAATCTGTTGCGTGTGTTTAGATGTAGAATTTGTGAAGGCCAATCAGTCGCCAAAGATAATATTATTTAAGATTCTATTGCTTTTGCAAAGATTTTGACACAAAATGTATCTCTGCCCAAAGTAATTTCACTTTTAACTCTGCAGAATTCATGCATGTGCTAAAACTTTGGAAGTTGGCGCATATCATGGCTTACATGTATTCAGCAGAGTTGCTGTATGAAAAACTGGAATGCAACACCAGAAATATGAGTGGTTTTGATTATCAACAGACTCATATATGGTCAAAATTTTCCAGTATTTTTTGATAATAGCCTAGGCTAGGCTTAGACCTATCCTTCCATGTCAATTCAACAGGAAAAATGTGAAAATGACACCCACCATCTCGGATTTGCTGGAGAATTTGCAAACTAAGTTGTTGCAAATCATGTAGCTTCATATCTTTTATGGTTTTTGAAATACAACTGTCCAAAATCAGCCCATTTTTAGTCTATTTTCTTGGAAATGGCAGCCATTTTGAAATTTTATCGATTAGAAAAGTACATACATGTACGTTTTGTCTGTACATGCTATGGCTCTAAAAATTGGTACCAGGCTATTTTTTTAGGTGTAGAAGTCAAAAATGACACTAACAAATCCCCCAGGGTAAGCCATAATGTTGAAATTTTCACTTGAATCCAATTTTTTAGTTTTTAAACTTTTTATTAAATGGGCTTAAATCAAGAAAAAATTTCACCATGATTGGTCTAAGACTTTGCAGGTCAATAGCATACATTATTATCGATAACATTCAAAAATGGTGATGGCTTTCTTTCCAATTTTTATTTTACAGCCATTTTTTTCATCAGGGTAAAATTTCAGATACATTGCGATCTTGACACTTTTAACTTTTAAATTATTTCATTATTCTTAATTCTTAACACTTTCTTTATCCCTATGTGCATTTCTATTATCTATAAAAAGCCAAACAAATATTAAATCTGGTTAATATTTTACTTATACCTCCAAACCACAATATCTGAGCTTAAGTTTTACTCAGTGATATTATCATTTGAATCGAGTTCATCTCCTTAACGTAACATAACATAACAAGACTAAGGGCTAAGATGGATTAATCACCCCATAAAAAGCCCAAACTAACACCACCACCACCACACAAAAAAAATCAAAGATGCCCAGAGTTAGTAAAGAACTTATCAATGTTGACTTTGAAATTGTGAACAGAATTGGGGCAAACTACCCACTCAGGCAAACCATTCCACTCATTAACAATTCTTTGCGAAAAGCTAAAACGCCAAATATCTATCCGTGAAAACTCTTTGGTCAACTTCAAACTGTTACCATGTGTCACATGAAGATTAGCTGAAACATGCAAGAAATAACAGGAAGTCAAAGCATCACTACAAGATAGGAAATTAAAAACGTGAATCATATCGCCACGTACTCTTCTCGACTCAAGCGTGGTCAAACCAAGAATTCGCAAGCTATTGTAGATTCATAAGAGAAATTTCTTAATTTGGAAATAAGTCTAGTGGCTCTTCGCTGAACCTGCTCTAAAATGAACTTATCTTCCTCAAAAAAGGGACTCCAAGCCTGAATAACATACTCAAGGTGAGGCCTGCTTATAAAAATTAAGAACAATCTCTCCACCAAGAAAACAAACATTTTTTCTAATCAAACCAAGCATCCTATTTGCCCTTGCAGCTGCTAAAGCATACTGTTTAGAAGGCTTCGGATTGCTAGTAATGACAACACCTAGATCCCTTTCTTGATCAACACAACCAAGATTTGAACCATTCATGCAGTAATCAAAAGCCAAATTGCTCTGACCAAAATGAG
Organism: Chiridota heheva; assembly: GCA_020152595.1. Taxonomy (NCBI): domain Eukaryota; kingdom Metazoa; phylum Echinodermata; class Holothuroidea; order Apodida; family Chiridotidae; genus Chiridota; species Chiridota heheva. Next base: position 320,819 of record JAIGNY010001519.1, read on the forward strand.
TAACTTTGCATTGATTAACATTGAAGTACATCTGCCATGTTTGGGACAAAGAAACTAACTTATCTAGATCAGTTTGCAAAAGTGAAGAATCCCTAGCATCATTAACAATCCTGTACAGCTTAGTGTCATCAGCAAATTTACAAATACTGGAGCCAAAGGAAACACCAATATCATTAATGAAGATTACGAAAAGAAGCGGACCCAATACAGAACCATGAGGAACACCACTTGTAACCTTCTTCCATGGAGATACTTCACCATTAACAACAACTCTTTGTGACCTGTCAACTAACCAATAATATATCCAACTGGCACACTTTCCCTCTACACCAAACACTCTTGTTTTCATCATGAGCCTGCCCAGTGGAACATTATCAAATGCTTTTTGGAAATCTAAATAGATAACATCCATATTATGACCAGAATCAACTAGTGTGGTAACATCATCAAGAAACTCCAATAAATTAGAAACACAAGACCTGTTAGGTAAGAATCCACGCTGGGACAAATTCAACAAACCATTGACCAGTAAATGATCAAGTACAACATCCTTGACAGTGGACTCCATAACCTTGCACACAATACTAGTAAGACTCACTGGCCTATAGTTACAAGGCAAACTGTGGTCACCCTTTATGAAAATAGGAGTGACATTAGCAATTCTCCAATCACTAGGAACAACAACAACATCAAAGCACTTTAAAAAGATAATACTCAGGGGAACAGAAAGAACATCAGGACACTCACGTAAGACAGCAAAATGTATACCATCTGGACCGGGCGCTTTATTTAGGTTCAAACCCTTCAACTTCTTATACACAACATCAACTAAAAAACCAACATTCTTGATGGATACTGGAGAGTGCACACTAAGATAATCCACAACATCATCAGCAGGGGTCTCCTTAGTAAAAACACACAAAGTAGTCATTCAAAACCTCAGCCATATACTATTGATAGTAATACCATCATTACCCTGAAGGGAACCAACAACCTCCTTGGTTTTTGCTGTGAGCGAACGTTAACCTCTTTGGACAAACGTATTTCAAAATGCACTTTGGTTTTTCTTATCAAACCCTTTGTGAACTTTTCATGATTCTTATACCTAGCAAACTCCACAGGACACCCACTGTGTTTATAACAATGTCACTCACTACTTCTTCTTTTTCCGACAGCCTGTAAAACCTCCCAAAACATCCACACAAGCCGATTACACCTACATAATTTCTTTAAAGGGACAAACCTATTTACAATCTCCAAAACTATGGTTCGGAAAATATCCTATGCTTTAGAAAGATCTAAGTCACAGAGCAAGGAAGTCTAATCGAATGACAAATTTTCCTGAAGTGCAGCAAAGTCAGCAGTCTTAAAATCTAAGACCAGTTTATTACCTGGAGAAGCCTTTGTGAAACAATACAGATTAAAACTAATGACGTCATGATCACTACACCCTACCTTACTGCTACTTCAGCACATTTCTAACCATACTTTCTTCACTACTGAAAATCAAATCAACTTGAAGACAATTACTACTACGCGTGGGAAACAACACATGCTGGGTGAAAAAGCAGTCAGATACAGCTTCCAGAGAATTTTTACCATGTGGACCACTAGTACAAAGATTCCAATCAATGTCTGGAAAATTAAAGTCCCTTAAAACAATAACCCTTCTAGAAGCAACTTTCCTGAAGCAGTCAAGCAAAATCTTATTGTTCTCAAGACTAGATCTATACACAACACACACAACCACTGAACTACCGACATCGCCATCAACAATAAGCTCACACCATAGGCAATTTGAAAAACCAAAAGAAAACTGAGCAGTCCTATCTATTCAATTAAAACTGTCTTTCACAAACAATAAAACGCCACCTCCTCTACCATTGAGAGTATCTAATCTATCTTACCAGAAAACTGAGTAACCTGGAATATGTACCTCTGAATCACTAATTTCACTATAAATCCAACTCTCAGTAGGCCTAATACCAATTATAACAGGTCTACTAATTGAGACTTCAGCCAGAAGATCATCACGCTTACTCAAAATTGCTACGAACTTTTGAAAACATAACCTTAAATCTACCACTAGAGAACAATCCCTATCCCCAGAAACATGCGGAGTACGCCTACTAAGTTTTTCTTTTTGTGTTTACAAGGTAAGGAGAGAAGTTGGTAGCCATCGATCAGAAGTAAAAGTTTGTTTTGGTGATGTTGCATAATAGCATTGTATTGATGTAGTTACTATGTTAGTTTCACAGCCCCAGTACTTGTAGGCCTAAGTTAGGCCTACACGTACAGTATGTTATCACTTGGACATTTGTGTTGTGTTTTTAGCCCATTAATCAGAAATGACAGCAATCAGTGAACGTCAGCCAACAAGAAAAAAAAAAACAGATCCGTGAAGAAGTCAAAAAAAAAAAGGCCTGGAGCAGGGGTATATGACGAATAACTAACGTTAGTATTGATGGTGGCTCACTACCAGTCTGAAATTAAATACCAAGTGTTTTGCTCCTACAATTTTCCAGTGTTTTAGTCCCAATATACCCTAACCTAATCTAACACTATTTCTAACGCATAGTAAATGATAAATTATTGTTTAGGTATTCATTAAATATATATAGGCCTAACAACCTAACTGGACTACACTTATGGACTACAACACTTGGTATCTAACAAGTAGCCCATTACACTAACACCGTGTACGCATGCGACTCCGTATGAGAGCCTAACATGCCAACTTAACATAACACTTTTTAACCGGTATGCTGCATCAAGAGAAGCTATTTTCATAATTTTTACCGCTTACTCTTGAAGAAAAGTTAAGAAATATTGAAATAGAGCAGAAAAAGAATCTAATGATCACCTGACATTTTCGCGCAAAGCTGAATCTTCTAAACGAATTGACATAAAGTATTATGAACTAATCATCCTGGCAATCGAGTGGATCAGTTGTTTACTGTTTCTTGGCAATTAGGGCGCAGCGCTTGCACGTCAGCTTATTATAACATCTGTGTTGCACGCATTGAATCAGGAGGTGCACGCTTACTAAAATCTGTGGCGTTCCTTGTTCGCCATTTTGTTAAGGCATTGGTTGTACGCGCTTTCCCTGCAATAATGCAAAACAAAACTGGTTAAATTTTTTGATCGTGGAATGTCAAATCTGGCAAGAAAGATTAGGGTTCCGAACTTCGGAATTTATCAACTGTGAGAATCTAGTGGGAGCAGGGGCGTAGGAGGGCGTCACATCAGGGAGGCCCAAAATATTACGCTGAAAATTCATCTTGTAAATTAGGCCTAAGTTTCCAACAAACTTTAATTTTCGGTCATTTTTTTTCCATATTTCACCTTTCGGGAGATTTTCTTCAATTATCGAGAAATGTTGCAAAATTTTACCACAATTTCAGGGAAATTACCTTTTAATTTTGACCAGAAATAATCATGATCCAACAATAGTTAATAGCTCGATAAAGGTATCGTGTATAAAACATAAAACACAGTAGCGGACATGTGTGTTCAACTCTCTCTCTCTCAGTTTTATCTACCTACTGTGGTGTAGCGGTTATCATACCTGTCTACAGACCACGAGGCCCCGGGTTCAATCCTGGGGTGGGTAGACACGCCAGTGCACTACAACTGGTTATCAAAGGCCGTGGACATTGACTTGGCTGTCGATGTTATGTCTGTCCGTACGTCGTACCTGTGTTCTCGTCCGGGTCGTATTAAGCGTTTCGTGATAGCGTTTGTACTATCATAACCGAATACGCAGGCGACGACCCCGTCATTGTAATTGTGTGTTGAACTCTCTCTCTCGCGGACATGTTTACCATATTTGTTTTCTCGTATACTTGCGCACCAAATTCGAGCTGACTTGACCTGTTGACGTCGAGTAAATTAGTTTGACGCTTCATTCGAGTTGGTAAAAGGTTAAGTTTGATCTGAGCCTTATCTATATAACGTTTGGATTAGTAATACGGCGTACAAGAATTTTAACAAGTGTTGCATTGGCGCCGAGCGGCCCGAGCAAGATTACTTGGTCTAGATCTGGTAGAGTAATGATATGCACATGTGCCTGAATGTATTGTGGCAAGTTTGTTTTTGTCGCCAAGATCAAAACGCTCGTGTGCGGAATCTCTCACGCAAACTTTATTTTGAGGCGGACAGAATTTCGCATCAGAAATACACGTTGCATGTCCTGGCTTCTGGATAGGGTGTTAAACAGTTGGAAGTTAACTCCTCCCTTACGACTAGCTCAGAATAATGAAATATGGTCATGATCCAAATGATCTAGATATGATATCAATGGAAAAGATCTAAACCAATTCCTATAATATTTCAATATTCCCACTTTTTTTCAGTTTTCTTTTTGTATTAATCTGGCAGGCTTCCTTTTATTCCATTACGACTGTACGACATAACATGTTTCCAACTAGAGATCAACAATTACCAAAGAGTATTTTGGCAGGGAGATGTCATTTTATATGTCCATGATTTGGAAGATACCATTATCTTATCTATGTAGGCCTAAAAAAATATATAAACAAATTTTGGAGAATACGGTTACTAGTCCTTCTGTTTTATAAACTTTTTGAATCTAGCGGAGTCCCGTCTAATTCGCCGACTCTTCCCCCTCTATATGTGCACCAAAACACCTAACGGACTATAACCGTAGATCGGTATTCAATCCACCTGTTCATTCATTATCAAACATATGGCAAATACATATAACCAAAAAAAAAAATATCTTTATATCAAGATCATTTAAATATATCAAGCAATAGATATGTTCATTCCATTGTTCTATTAACGCTTAATCCTTCTTTTCATCAACTTTTTCAGCCCAATTGGGGCCCGACTTATTGCCGACCATCCGCCCTCCTCCCCCCCCCCCCTCCTCCTTTGCGCCCACCTCACCTACACCCACACTGCCTACAACCATTGCAAGCACCGGTGGACAATCCATTGATTCATTCATTATCAAATAATGATCTACACATGTATGGGTGAGTGGTTACCAGTTATATAGGATTACGCCCACGTCATCAGTTGTAGGTTCTACACACGTATGTGTGTGTGTGTGTGTGTGTGTGTGTATGTAAGGGGGAGAAGGTGAGCGTGTGCGTACTTGCCTGCGTTTGCAACAATGAATTTTGTGTCGCTTATAACTCAAAAACTGTAATATACACATGAGCCAAAATTGGTGGACGGGTAGCCCTTTCCCCAAAAGTGTGTCTCCAAGGTTTTAAGTTACAAAGGTCAAATGAAACATTTTTTTTCATAATGGCTGTATCTTTCAAAGGAATTACTTGGTATCTTTACAAAGTACATAGGTGGATAGGGTTTAACATTCTTACAAAAATTAAGCATAATTGGAGGTTAAAAGGTCAAATGTTAAATAAGTGTTTTTTTATGCACATTTTTGCGGCATTTTAAACTCAAAAACTACAAGACCTATACCAATCCTATGTTGTATCATGATACCTTGGTACATGAATTTGTGTCTTGTAGACTCTGGGGTCATAAGGACAAAGGTCACAGAGCTATTTACCACTTTCCACCATTTCCCCCCTATAGTTATGGAATGGTAAGTGTGACGTGAGCGTGGATGGTGTCATAAGGTAAGATAAATGCCAAAAAAGTCACAGAGCTATAGTGACCCCGTTAGCTATTTCCCCCACTATGCTGTACGCTTAAGGTGATGAAATCAGCGACTCCATGGGTTCCTTTCTTGTTAAAATATTAGGTAGTTAGTAACCACATCCCCGGAAGAGTGAGAGTACGTGCTGGCATGTGCAGAATCAAATCTAAAATTTATTTTCCTCGCCCTGCAAACCATTGTCAGACATCAGGGAAAGATATTTTCACTTCCCTGGCCAGATCCTTGTTGCGATCGATTTTTATTTGTTCCCAATGGACATTTGAAACTCTGCTCTTGCATTTCAAATAAAATGAAGATATTGTTCCCAAGTACAGGTATCTTTTGAAAGCTGAACGGAAGTCCTTGTTAAAAGTCGTGTAAATCACGGGGTTTATTACAGAATTGGTCCATCCGAGCCATTTAAAAGCAACGTGCAACTGAGTGGGAAGCCTAATCGATGGGAATATACCACAAATGAGATTACATGTGAAAAATGGGAGCCAACAAAATACAAACATTCCAACCACAATAGCTAATGTTCTCGCTGCCTTGCGCTCTCGTACCAATGACATACGCTTTTTAAAATCTAAAACAGAACTCACAGAATCCCAGTTATGAGTTGAATTTCGATTATAAAAAACAAAACTGAGAGTGCGTTTGTTTAACCACTTAGGCCTATCTGATTCAACGTCAGCATTTCTGTTGCCATGAATCGACTGATCGGTTTCTCCTGAATCCCTTGGAGTAGTAAATAGTCCACGCCCTCTTATATTTTCTAGGGCAAGTGATGTTAGCGAGGGCGCTATTCTCCTCCTTGCATGTAATTTTGCAATGTTGTAAATTTTGGTGTAAACAAACACTATCACACCACACGGTATGAAAAACGAAACAAATGAAGATATCACAATATAAGTAGTGTTATCGATCATGTCGATCATGGTGCAGTTGTTACTTTTCGTTTTAACAAATGCAACCGCGAGTGCTGATATTAACACACCAACCGTCCACAAAACACCAATATACTTGTAAGCTAATGAAGGTTTTCGCAAAACAGAGTATCTTACAGGTTTCGTTACCGATCTGTATCTGTCTATTGACACGTTACACAAACTTAAGATAGAAGCAGTGCAGAGTAGAACGTCAAAGAAAACCCATATAGAGTATGAAGGTTGTGGAATACTCCAATATCCGCCATTCGTCATGCGCAGAAAGGCAAGTGGCATGATTGCGGTAGAAACAAAAAAGTCCGCGACAGCTAATGACAATATGAATAAATTGGATACAGTGCGTAAAAAAGGTATCCGTAAAATTGATACAATAATCAAAATGTTTCCACATGCCCCAACAATACAGAGAAGTATGAGAAAAGTACATAATGTCCAGTGTGGTACTTGGTTACCTAATCCGTTATCACCAGTAAGATTTGTACGTCCGGAGTGAAAATCCATTGTGGCGTCCATGGTGGCGACTGGCGAAGATATATTTCAAAGTTTGAGCACTTGATCGTTTGAGGGTTCAGATAAACTTGTCATCTCCTTTTGATGAACATTAGTAATATCGGCAGTCAAATAAATTGAATTTTTCCTGCAAAAATGTTCTTTCGTCACAAATTATCTAGAAATATTATTGAGCATCATACTTTTCTTTAAGCAGAATCCCATAAACGTTGATATATATATCTGTTATTTTTCAAGTAGAAATATAAACTGTAGCAGAAATTGTGAATATCTGCATCAAACTAAATTCTTGAATCCTGATACTTCTTTGTAAAATTAACAGACCGCTTTCAGCCGACTTTTTAGCAGTTAAGTGTTAGCTCAAAACAATATAATTTTCAACTGAATAATGAATTAAGGAACTCTACACACAAACTGAACTCATTATTGACGAGCATCTGTAAACTTCGCTAACATTTTGGCAAACACGTTTTATCGATCTTTAGAGCAAAAGTCCTACTGAATCAACCCTGTTTTTCGTTGAAGTTTCAAAGATATGAGATTTTCAAGCAATAATTGGAATACCACGTATTTCAGTACGCTACACTCCCTCTGTACATCGCTTGTAAATTGAACGTCGAAATAGGCATCTGCGTGACAAAAAGAAAATACAAGGTTAAAGCCTTCGAAACTTGCTGTATCCCTATATGACCAGGGATATGATATTTAGAACATCCCTGATACGACGACGCATCAGATGACGTAGTAAAATATTTAGTAAGTTTTTTAAGACTCATATTTCCAATAAGTTTGCACTCATGAAGCTTCAAAGTGGGCGATTATGGTGAAAACGAAGATCTTAATGTTAACAATATTATGATGTTCAAGAATATAATGTTCTCTGTAAGATTTGCTGTCTGTTTTGTAATATTTAAAACCTGTTTTATTTTAAGGGGGCTTTTATAGTTTTAGAGACCAAACTTGTACGACTTTAGTTTTATCCTTGAATTTCCTTGCAAGATATATAATTTAAAGTTTCTTTGATAATATTGAAAAAGAAAACCTATGCGACCGTCGCTATAGAAGCCATTAGTACTGACGTATTATAATTTGACGTGATCTACTAAATCATCGTTTCTACATTTTCAACTCAATTTCAGCAGTAAGAATGTTGATTTAAAACAGGGCCGTAATTGTTGGAGGACAGAGGGGTTGTCGAGATTTGTCCCCTCCCCCAGTTTTGGGTAGAATGAAATATTGCATAAGGTTGTGGAAAACCCTACCCCTTTCTTTGTGAAGGAAACCCCTCTTTGTGAAGGAAAATTATGCCCCCACATGCACTTTATGGAGGAGACTTACGGCCTTGACCTGACCTATATAGTTACTTTTTTCTATCTTTGTTTACCAGGGTCATCACAATCTTTTACCAATCTGCATGTTTTCAAACACTTTTTACGTTTAATAATATAGTTTTCATATTTTTCATAAGTATTAAACACGTCAAAGATATATTCTCCCGTATAATGTCTCGTATTTTTGTCTTGCATATTTTGAGATAAGGAGGCAGTATACTGGAACAACCTAAATGTGGAATTCTCTAGAAAGTACAATACAGGGGCGGCAAAGCAGAGTGTCTTGAGAAAGGCTTTTATGTTAAAGTATTTGAAAATTTATATATAAATTAATTTTTTCAAGCTGAGATATTTTCCTAATTGTTCCACGGTATTTTAAACTTTTCATGCGCAGCTCCTGCATGCTAAATACAAATTCCGAGCGCTTTATCCATGTTTAAAACATGTAAAAAAAAAAAAAGAAGCTTAAAATCTTAAAGGATTAGTTCAACAAGTCCATCGAGTTTTGCGATTTCACAATTTGTTTATCTTTTTACCGTTTTTCCTAACTCTCCTACTGATTTTATTCGTGAACTGTAACTCGATAATTACAGAATTATAAGTTTATTTGAAACGGCAAACCGTATAAAATTAAACGCTCCCTTTAAATAATGATAAATTTAATGGTGGACTCCGTATGGTCTATATTGTCAACTTTATTAAAAAGTCTTTATTCCTCTTTGGTATAACTTTATTGTAGTGATAATGTTGGAAATCAACTTTTGATTTGTATTTATCTCCCTTTGGGGGTATATTTATGTTTGGGCGCAATCTTAACAAACACGATTTTTTTTTTTTTTTCTATATCAACTAATTTTATCAAAAAAATGTGTGAGGCTTGGGCTGATTTCAATATCTGTGAACCTGTGAACTGTTATGGGAATCAAATAATTCTCAACAACCATTTCGTTACAATTGACAAGCGTCATTTCTTTAATGTCAATTTGTTAGATAAAAATGCTATCTATGTAAGGAATTTCTTTGATACCGATGGTGAACCTGTTTCGTATTGTAGTTTTGTTAGTAACTTTGGCATTACAAACCTGTCTTTCACTGTACATTTTGGCATTTTATCAGCTATTCCATATTGTTGGCGTTTTAACTTAGGGGCTCTTGATTCTTTTTCTTGTAATTATACGTTTTACTCAATGTACATCCGCCTCCAAAATTACTCCTTTTGTTTAAAAGGGCTTGATGCATCAGTATTCCGTAACACCATTTGCGATAAAGCACTGGTTATTCAAAAATGAGTTTCAAAACATTAAGTGGATTTCCGCCTTTTCTTTGCCTTTTTATGCAGTTAGAAATACAAAGCTACAGTACTTTCAGTATCGCTTCATGCACAGAATTTTAGGAGTCAAGAGTTATCTAAACAGGCTAAAAATTACTGACAGCCCTCTCTGTTTTTTTTTTGCGGTATTTATAATGAAAACTTTGAGCATCTGTTCTGGGACTGTCGATATGTCACTGTTTTTTGAGATGATATATAGTTACTTTATGTTTACATCATGTTTTTAATTTATCACTAAGAACTGTTAGTTTCAGTTATTTAGGTGACTTAAGGCATCCAATCAACTTCTTTATTTTGAATGCTAAAAATTATTATTTTATTATTTGTATTTTTTCTTGCAAAGTCAGCAGTACCTTACCTAATAAGGTATAAATTTCAATTTGATATGCAGGTTAAATTTTACATTTTAGAGAAGAACTCTAAAATGAGCTACTGGATATTTGGAAACAATTTTTTCGTACATAGGTTTTGCTGTATTCTGTACAGTGCAGTTACAACTTCTTTCATGTCCCTCTGTTTGCACAACTTACTAATATCAGTCTTTCATAAAACCCTGATTTCTTGTTTTGTCACATACAAGTCTCATTTCATTTTCTGTACTATTGAACATCCTTGTATCATGAAGATTCTCATTTGTATATATAAACGTGTATTTGTTTGATATTGTAATACATACACCGTGAAATGAAATAAATGGATGAAAAAAAAAGTCCATTTTATCTGGTTTAGTTTTTTGATGTTTAACGGCACCGCGACAGTCAGAGTCAAATGTGCCAAGAGGATGTTAAAAAAATAATTAGTTAGGGCAGAGAGGAGATGAAGGAATGGGAGGGGGAAAGGGGGAAAGAAGGGTGAATTTGGGGGAAAATTAAAGTGAAAAGAGATGGGTGTGTAAGGTTAGGTGTAGAAGGGAAGAGAAAGGAAGATTAGATATGGTGGAATAGGTTGCTTGTTACGGTGGAAGTTGATCATGTTGGAGGAAGGATTGTTTTTGATTGAAAAAGGACTTTAAGGAAATCTTTTTCCGCTGATCCGTTGAGGACATATTTATGTTTGAAAATGAAATTGTTTGAATATGACGTCACACTCTATGCTTGATTAGTCACTTTTCAACACACATTTCAATCTTTGAAAATGGAATTTGAATCTTGAGACATGGAAAGTGGGGACAGGGACGAAAATTACCCCCTCTGAGAGGATTTCACCTGCCCGGTTGTTTACTTTCTGCCCAGCTGAGAGGTCAAATTGGGGAATTATTCATATAAAATGGTAAAATGTCACAAATATTTAGTAACATTATTGGAAACTTCAAAATTTAATTCACCAGTGCAAGTTTTTTTGCTTATAAAAAAGATATTTTCAACTCTTCCAACTGTTCAAGTTATTAAACATTAAACTGTTAAACTGAATTCACTTTCAAGGTATAAATTAAAAAACGGAAGAAAACTTAAAGCAAGTTGTCGTTACAATAAAATCCGGGCATGAAATTCAGCATATTAATATGTGATAAATGTATACAAGGGAGTGAAATTAGAAAATATGAAATTGAATTATTCCGAGACAAATGAACAAAAATAAAGATTCTTACCGCCTGATGAACTGCTGAATGTCTGGTGCTCCTTAAAGAAAGTATGCAACGCCTTTGTGTAGAAATGGGGTCAGATTTGTCATTGTTTCTACCCAGCAATATATCTTAAATAGATTTTCTAAGAAACTGTTGTCTTGCAATATTTCATGTATACTCTCCGTATCTCACCAAGCTTCTAACTTTTGATGGGAAATTTTGATTAATACCGTACTTAAATTTCGTATGTATGTTCTTTATCAGATATGTATGCTTGCTTAATGCCTCATGTGTTACCAAGAGTTCAATTATATCTATGATTTTTGACCGAAATGTCTTAGCGCGTATGTGGGCGGAAGTTCGATGTGATATATATGTGGGCGGGATTACGACTTGATATATCATACATCCTAGAGTTTTGGTTTACCGTAAAAGTAATTCTTCTTTGAACAATATTTTCGATATGAATATTACTGTTACCTGGGTTTTGTATTTTCCAGCTAAAAGCTTAGTTCGCAATGACTCTCAACATCGTAATGAGAAAAAATTATGGGGCAAGAAGTTTATGTCGCCAGATCTAATGGTCTAACAAAACTGCTAAAGACGTCTTTTTCACCCGTCTGTATTATTATTATTTTTTTTCAGTACCTGATTACCGGTAGTTGGTAATACATGTAGAACACATATAATCTCAGGTAATACAACATTATGATATAAGAAATCATGTAAATGCAAATAGCTTGAATAGGCCTATAGCTACGCCGGAACATTTTATATCGCGCGAGAAAGTACTCAATGCGCCATTTATTTGATTGAATTTCTTACTTGTGTACAGTAGACACTTTACAGCTTTACAAGCACGTGATTTTATTTTACAAAGACATAAACATTGTAATGTATGTATATATGTATGTGTGTGTGTGTGTGTGGGTGTGTGTGTGTATGAGTAGTGGTGGGGGAGGGTATGGTTTGTGTGTCAAGGGCGGATCCAGGATTTTCAAATGGGGGAGGGGGAGGTTGGATCGTGAAAATGGTCCTAAATTTGATGGTGTACAATAAGCATGTATAAATATTTGTAGAGTGAGTGGGTCATTAGGGGGTGAATTTTGTTTTTAAGATATACTTTATTTTTGAAGAAAACATTCGAGATAAACTTGACTTTTGAAAAAAATCTTTGCGAAAATTGTTTCTATAATAAAAAAGGAAATTCCCTAAAAATCAAAGAAGAAAAAATGCACGAAAATGAAAGAAAATTGTCCGCAAATAGAAGAAAACTGTCCAGAAATGATGAAATTTCCCAATTTTTTTAGAAAAATTCCAAAAATGAAGGAAAGTTTCCTAAAAATTGAAGGAGATTCCCGAAAATTGAAGATTTGGAAGCAATTTGATCTCGGACAGAAACTTAATTTAGCATTGCACTTTTTCTGCTTATAGACGGACACTTTTTTAGACCCCTCCCCACACACACACACACACACCTGAAATGAGACCAATTTTACGACCCTTTCAAGTACAGATCCTGGAGCCACTCTTAAAAGTAAAATTCAAACTTAAGTTCAGTTCAGTATAAATTGGTTGTTTTATATGTATGTTTGATATTATACGGGTTATTCTAAATTCTTTGCATTTTCGATTATTAAAAAAGTCCATTATCAGACTATATTTAGGGCGAAAATCACAATTCTGGATCCGTGGGCTTGAAAAATATTATATTTAGAAGAGTAGAAAGTACAGCAATAAGGAGAGACAATAGGATTTGTGTCCTCTAGTCTGCTAGTCAAGCTTAACCACTTGAACAGCATTACAAATGATACTTCACGGAAGTTGAAAAAATACTAAAAAGTACAAGAAATTAAGATTAATCTTCTATCAATCTACCAAATTACTATTTTTTGTAGAAATATGAATTTGTGTATAATGGACTGAAATAAGAGTATATCCTTTTCAATGGGGGTGAGGGAGGGGGAAAGACAGCTTCCAAGTATATTTTACATTCATTATGTCAGATTTTAAGTTTTGATTTGTGTATAATGGACTGAAATAAGAGTATATATATATTTACATTCATTATGTCTGATTTTAAGTTTTGATTTGTGTATAATGGACTGAAATAAGAGTATATCCTTTTCACATTCATTATGTCAGATTTTTTTGAGTTTTGATTTGTGATATATCCTTTTATACATTATATATATATAAAAATGGACTGAAATAAGAGTATATCCTTTTCACATTCATTATGTCTGATTTTAAGTTTTGATTTGTGTATAATGGACTGAAATAAGCAGATTATATCCTTTTTACATTCATTATGAAATCATTTTGTGATTTTGGGGTTTTGATTTGTGTATAATGGACTGAAATAAGAGTATATCCTTTTCACATTCATTATGTCAGATTTTAGGTTTTGATTTGTGTATAATGGACTGAAATAAGAGTATATCCTTTTCACATACATTATGTCTGATTTTAAGTTTTGATTTGTGTATAATGGACTGAAATAAGAGTATATCCTTTTCCATTTTCAAGTTTTGATTTGTGTATAATGGACTGAAATAAATTAATCCTTTTTCAAGATTTTTAGATTTTAGGTTTTGATTTTGTATAATGGACTGAAATAAGAGTATATCCTTTTCACATCATTATGTCAGATTTTAATTTTTCACATTCATTATGTCAGATTTTAAGTTTTGATTTGTGTATAATGGACTGAAATAAGAGTATATCCTTTTCACATTCATTATGTCAGATTTTAGGTTTTGATTTGTGTATAATGGACTGAAATAAGAGTATATCCTTTTCACATACATTATGTCTGATTTTAAGTTTTGATTTGTGTATAATGGACTGAAATAAGAGTATATCCTTTTCACATACATTATGTCAGATTTTAAGTTTTGATTTGTGTATAATGGGACTGAAATAAGATTTTTAGTTTTGATTTGTGTATAATGGACTGAAATATCCATTCATTATGTCTGATTTTAAGTTTTGATTGAAATAAGAGTATATCCTTTTCACATTCATTATGTCAGATTTTAAGTTTTGATTTGTGTATAATGGACTGAAATAAGAGTATATCCTTTTCACATTCATTATGTCAGATTTTAAGTTTTGATTTGTGTATAATGGACTGAAATAAGAGTATATCCTTTTCACATTCATTATGTCAGATTTTGTCAGAGTTTTGATTTGTGTATAATGGACTGAAATAAGAGTATATCCTTTTCACACATTATGTCAGATTTTAAGTTTTGATTTGTGTATAATTGAAATAAGAGTCATTAGATTTTAAGTTTTGATTTGTGTATAATGGACTGAAATAAGAGTATATCCTTTTCACATTCATTATGTCATTATGGACTGTATATCCTTTTCACATTCATTATGTCTGATTTTAAGTTTTGATTTGTGTATAATGGACTGAAATAAGAGTATATCCTTTTCACATTCATTATGTCAGATTTTAAGTTTTGATTTGTGTATAATGGACTGAAATAAGAGTATATCCTTTTCACATTCATTATGTCAGATTTTAAGTTTTGATTTGTGTATAATGGACTGAAATAAGAGTATATCCTTTTCACATTCATTATGTCAGATTTTAAGTTTTGATTTGTGTATAATGGACTGAAATAAGAGTATATCCTTTTCACATTCATTATGTCAGATTTTAAGTTTTGATTTGTGTATAATGGACTGAAATAAGAGTATATCCTTTTCACATTCATTATGTCAGATTTTAAGTTTTGATTTGTGTATAATGGACTGAAATAAGAGTATATGAATTTTTCCTTTTCAATACATTATGTCAGATTTTAAGTTTTTTGATTTGTGTATAATGGACTGAAATAAGAGTATATCCTTTTCATTCATTATGTCAGATTTTAAGTTTTGATTATTTTTCACATGCCATTATGTCAGATTTTAAGTTTTGATTTGTCGAAAGGTTTTTGTAAATCTACTTTTGAATGGTAATAGGAAAAGGTTTTTGTCGGATAAATCAAACGTTTGAATATGTCATTGGTTTATGGAGATAAGAATAAAGCTCTGAACTAATCAAGGACCTAACAGTGTAAGTCCTTGAACTAAAGAAATATCAATCACCTTTCCCAGAAAAGCATAAGGTTTTCAAACGTCACCAAGGAGGATGATTATCAAGGGACATTGTCTGCATGAAGCCCTACGTTTGTCATGGTTTTAATAGCAGAAAAGGGCTTTAAAATATGTCATATCTATTAAGCGAAGCTGCACGTAGGGATGCTGGGGCGAAACCCCAGAAAAGCCTGCATTTTTCGCGATTTTCATAGCAGAAAATTGCTTAATGTTGTGTCAATCTAGGGTCGACGTGTTAGGCGCCGAAAGCGCGAAGCGTTTTTTGGCATGATTTTGGTAGCAGATAATTGCTTGAAATCGTGTCAATTTCGAACTAAAGTTAGATAAAAGTAATATTACTTTGGAACAAATATTCAAATACAGGATCCCATTGACTTCAATATGTGTCTTTAGTTGGGGTCTAGGAATGGTTTTCATGCTTCTGATGTAAGAATAAAGCTTTGAGAAAAAATATTTACGTTGAGAATAAAACGTATATAAGAGTATATTTTCATAAACAATTTTGCGCCCCTGTGAGCATTCGGCGACCTCTCGAAAAGCTTCTACCAGCTGTATTCAATAAAATTGTTTGCCCTTCATGGCAGGAGCAGGTATTAAATATTGCCAACAAGCTGTGGAAAATGTATGCGTTTTTATACAAAAATGAAACATTATTTGCTTAATAGTATAGGAAGAAGTTATTGATCAACACATACATTTTCCCAGGGGCTAATTGTTTTCTCAGGGCGATTTTGGGGCCCTTCAGAAAGCTTCGCTGGGGGGATGTTTCCGCCTTGCCACCACGCCACTGCCCCTTAGTCCCTACCAGCACTTCGCTCCTTGATCACACTTGGGCTCTTAACTGCTAAGACGGGTCACGGAACCCATGCCGTTACGCGTGTGAAATATGCGCAATACTGACAGACATTGGCTACTGTGCAGCCCCCCCCCCCTCCCTTCCCTCTCCCCCACTGTTCAAAATTCAATGTTTATTCACTGTAACAGATTCATTGCCAGTTTTCCTTCGTAATAGGTTTTCAAGTCAGGCCAAAGTCACCGCCTCCTGAATAAGATGGTCTCGTACGGCCGTGTCCCCTTCCTTAGAAAAACTTCCCCCTTTTTCTTGAGCGAAATGAAGAAAATTGACCAAAATAGGTCAAAGTAATGAGCATTTTCTACAAATAGGGCATTCATTAAAAAATAATGCTTTTAGAAATTAAAACAATAATGTTCATGATAAAAATCATGGGTGTGGCAAAGTGGGTTAAAATTATCAAAACATGCTGTTAAAAATTTGTGTCACATCATTTTGGAATAAACCTTAATGAAATTGATTAAGAAATGCATCATAATTTTTGTTTCTGCTGGGGAAATAAATTAATCATGCACAAGAATTCATTAAAGAATTGAACAAAATGGCAGCCTCCATGTGTCTACTTCAAGCATAAATAACGTGAGATAGGAATAAGATTTTGACTTCTGAGTAGTTGGTTTAGACTTGAATCCTTATGATATGAGGATTGTATCAGACTTCTGATATCTGATTGGTTGAAAGTTTTTCTGTACTAATCATGTTGATATTTCTATGAAGACATTTTATTGCTTACAACGTCATGCATAAACACGATTTCATTAAATGATCGGGTGAACTATAAGTAGGTGGAACCATCTAAGTTTGGTTGACATCGAGTTGTGAAAGTAAAAAGAGGTGGTAGCAGAAAGAGTTTGCTTCGGGAGGCAGAGCTGGGCAGAAGTCAACATATTCATATGTAAAGGAGCTCTTTTCTTTTTAAATTTTAACTTTCTCCTATTGAATTTTCATACCTATATTTTTCAAGTTAATTAAACTGTCTAAATTTATTCAAGATACTTAATATGGTGATTTTGTGATAGGAAAGTAACAAGGTTACATTTTTCGAAGAAATAAACTGCGTGTTTATTGCTGAAGCACCGTGCCAATGTAATAAGCGCCCGGACACTAAAAAGCGCCCGCCCGGGCACTACTAAGCGCCCGCCCGGGCACTACTAAGCGCCCGCCCGGGCACTACTAAGCGCCCGCCCGGGCACTACTAAGCGCCCGCCCGGGCACTACTAAGCGCCCGCCCGGGCACTACTAAGCGCCCGCCCGGGCACTACTAAGCGCCGCCGGGCACTACTAGCGCGCGCCGGGCACTACTAAAGCGCCCGCCGGGCACTACTAGCGCCCGCCGGGCACTACTGCGCCCGCCTGGCACTACTAGCGCCCGCCGGCACTACTAGCGCCCGCCCGGGCACTACTAAGCGCCCGCCGGGCACTACTAGCGCCCGCCCGGGCACTACTAGCGCCGCCGGCACTACTAGCGCCCGCCCGGCACTACTAAAGCGCCCGCCCGGGCACTACTAAAGCGCCCGCCCGGGCACTACTAGCGCCCGCCGGGCACTACTAGCGCCGCCGGGCACTACTAAGCGCCCGCCGGGCACTACTAGCGCCCGCCGGGCACTACTAGCGCCGCCCGGGCACTACTAAGCGCCCGCCCGGGCACTACTAGCGCCGCCCGGGCACTACAGCGCCGCCCGGGCACTACTAGCGCCCGCCGGGCACTACTAGCATCGCCCGGGCACTACTAGCGCCCGCCCGGGCACTACTAGCGCCCGCCGGCACTACTAGCGCTTCGCCCCGCCCGGGCACTACTAGCGCCCGCCCGGGCACTACTAGCGCCCGCCCGGGCACTACTAGCGCCCGCCCGGGCACTACTAGCGCCGCGCCGGGCACTACTAGCGCCCGCCCGGGCACTACTAAGCGCCGCCGGGCACTACTAGCGCCCGCCCGGGCACTACTAAGCATCGCCCGGGCACTACTAGCGCCCGCCGGGCACTACTAGCGCCCGCCGGGCACTACTAGCGCCCGCCCGGGCATCTACTAAGCCCGCCGGGACTACTAGCCCGCTCGGGCACTACTAGCGCCCGCCCGGCACTACTAGCGCCGCCCGGGCACTACTAGCGCCCGCCGGGCACTACTAGCGCCGGGCACTTTAGCGCCGGGCACTAATAAGCGCCTGGCACTAATAAGCGCCCGGGCACTAATAAGCGCCCGGGCACTTATAAGCGCCCGGGCACCAATAAGCGCCCGCGCACTAATAAAAACACGTATATCGGTGATGCAATCCTCTAACATTTGATGGTAAGGTCATTCTGTTGTTGTGAAGGTTTGAAGGCCAGATACAGTTGTGTGTTGTCAGCGTATACATGATAGGATATACCATATTTCAAAATAATGTTTCGGATGTGTAAAGTATCAATTGAAAACCACTGTGGACCAAGTACAAATCCTTGCAGAACTGAGAAATTTAAGAAAACAGGTTGCGACATTGCATCTCCCACACACACATGTTGAGGTCTATGAGATTTACGCCATTTCAATGCAATGCCATAAATGCCGTAACCGTGTCAGCAAAACATTATGATCCACAGTATCAAACACTGCACTCAGATCTAACAAAATCAGCACAACATAACAAGATGATGGGCTAAGAAGGGTGAATCACCCCATAAAAAGCCCAAACTAACACCACCACCAAAAAAAAAACCCCAAAGAAACCCAGAGTTAGTAAAGAACTTATCAATGTTGACTTTGAAATTGTGAACAGAATTGGCGCTAACTACCCACTCAGGCAAACCATTTCACTCATTAACAACTCTTTGCAAAAAGCTAAAACGACGAATATATCTCCGTGAGAACTTTTTGGTCAACTTCAAACTATTATCACGTGTCACATGAGGATTAGCTGAAACATACAAGAAATTACAGGAAGTCAAAGCATCACAACTAAATAGGAATTAAAAATCTGAATCACATCGCCACGTACTCTTCTCAACTCAGGCGTGGTCAAACCAAGAATTCGCAACATAGATTCATAAGAAAGATTCCTTACTTTGGGAATAAGTCTAGTGGCTCTTCGCTAAACCTGCTCCAAAATGAACTTATCCTTCTCATAAAAGGGACTCCAAACCTGAATAGCATATGCAAGGTGAGGCCTGACTAACTGCTTATACAAATTAAGGACAACCTTTCTACCAAGAAAACAAACATTTCTTCTTATTAAACCAAGCATCCTAATTTCCATTGCAACTGCTAAAGCATGCTGTTTAGAAGGCTTCAGATTACTAGTAATGACAACACCTAGATCCCTTTCTTAATCAACACAACCAAGAAGATTTAAACCATTCATGCAGTAATCAAAAGCCAAATTGTTCTGACCAAAATGAATAACTTTGTATTTATCAACAGTGAATGACATCTGCCATGTTTGGGACCAAGAAACTAACTTATCCAGATCAGTTTGCAACAGTGAAGAATCCCTAGCATCATGAACAATCCTGTACAGCTTAGCGTCCTCAGCAAATTTACAAATCCTGGAGCCAAGTGAAACAGCAATATCACTAATGAAAATTAAGAGAAGCGGACCCAATACAGAGCCCTGAGGAACACCACTTGTAACCTTCTTTCATGGAGATACTTCACTATTAACAACAACTCTTTGTGACCTGTCAATTAACCAAAAATGTATCCAACTGGCACACTTTCCCTCCACACCAAACGCTCTTGTTTTCAACATGAGCCTGCCTAACGGAACCCTATCAAATGCTTTTTAGAAGTCTAAATAGATAACCACAATTTGACCAGAATCAACTAATTTAGTAAGATCATCAAGCGCAGTAACCTTTCCATCATCCATTATACGTAAAATGCCATTAATAACCCAAAGTAGCACAGTTTCGGTGCCATGTTTTGCTCTATAGGCAGATTGGTATGGATCTGATAAGTTATTTATAGTCTTTTCGATACCACATGCTCAATTCTTTTTCCAAGATATTTTAAGTTTGCCACAGGTCTGTAGTTTTTAAAAAATCTCGCGATCGAGGCCAACTTTCTTTAACAATGGGCGAACATGGGAAATCATCAGACTATCAGGAAATTGTCCATATTGAAGAGATTTGAATAGCAATGATAGTGTAATATGGTACAAAAATATCAATTCATTGTTTGAAAGAGAATGTAGGTACAGGGACCAGTTCACAAGATTTGGATGGCGATTTCAAGATTATGTCTCTGATTTCATCTTCCGTCGCAGGTTCAACACAGAAATAGTTGTGTCCATAACAACATCGGTATTATCAGAAGAGTCAATCATATTATGGGTGCCAACATGAGCAAAGGTATCGCAAATTTTTTTCAATTTTATCAACAAAAAAACTAGAAAATCTATCAGCGAGAGCCTTTTTAAATCGGAAAATGGGAGAACTGGCACTTTGTACCTGTGTAGAAGTATTTTTACAATTTTGAAAAGCTTCTTCTGCTTACCGGAACATCACCAACCTGAGCAGAATAATAAGCTGTCTTGGCCTGATCAATTAACTTAGTGACAACAAGACGTTGCTTACAAAACTCTTGCCAGTCAACTTCAAGCCTTGACTGGATCCATTTGCGTTCAAGTTGCCGACGGATTTTTCTTGCAGATCGGATTTCTTTCGTGAACCAAGGGCTAGCAGATTTAAGTTTAATAGTCCTTGTCTTTACTGGAGCATGTCGATCTAAGGCTGCACAGAGAACAGATTCATACTTTTTAATACACATATCCAAATTGCAGTCTTCAAGATGTGTATCAGATAAAGCTGTTTGAACATCCTCAGAAAATTGCTTGATGTCAATTGCTTTTAAATTATGCATCCTTGTAGTAACAGTAGGTAATGGGGGTTTCTGGAGATTGATATTACACATAATAGTATAATGATCAGACAGTCCTGGATGAATCTCAACATTTGACACAATATAAATATTATCACGAGTCCCAAGTAGATCTAAACAATGTGCATAACGATGGGTTGCTTCTTTGACATGTTGAGTCAGTCTAAAAGATGAAAGGTCTCGAAATTGATTCACAACAGAATTGCTTGGGTCATCAACATGTATGTTGAAGCCGCCACAGAATATGATCTCAGATGGATGTAGAAGATATTCAGTAATCATGCATTGAAACTCAGGGAGAAAAGTAAGGGAAACCACAGAATATAATCTCAGATGGATGTACAAGATATTCAGTAATCATGCATTGAAACTTGGAGAGAAAAGTAGGGGAACCACAGAATATGATCTCAGATGGATGTAGAAGATATTCAGTAATCATGCATTAAAACTCAGAGAGAAAATCTCAGTAGAAGATATTCAGTAATCATGCATTGAAACTCAGAGAGAGAGAGAGAAAAGTATGGAACCATAGAATATGATCTCAGATGGATGTAGAAGATATTCAGTAATCATGCATTGAAACTCAGAGAAAAGTAGGGGAAACCACAGAATATGATCTCAGATGGATGTAGAAGATATTCAGTAATCATGCATTGAAACTCAGAGAGAAAAGTAAGGGAAACCACAGAATATGATCTCAGATGGATGTAGAAGATATTCAGTAATCATGCATTTAAACTTGGAGAGAAAAGTAGGGGAAACATAGAATATGATCTCAGATTGATGTAGAAGATATTCAGTAATCATGCATTGAAACTAAGAGAGAAAAGGGAAACCACAGAATATGATCTCAGATGGATGTACAAGATATTCAGTAACCATGCATTGAAACTGGGAGAAAAAAGTAAGGGAAACCACAGAATATGATCTCGGATGGATGTAGAAGATATTCAATAATCATGCATTGAAACTCAGAGTCAAACATATGGACCCCCAAGTTTTATTTGTAAGGGATGAAAGGAGGGAGAGGTGGGGGTGGGGGAGGAAAATCAACTTTGTTACATATTTTGACACACTTAGTTTCTGGTTTACAAACAGTAAAACAAAAATTCCAAATTGCCAAATTAAGACTATTCCCAGACTTCTTTAAAGCATTATTGACACAAAAAATAGCTACATGATTGTCTACAAAAGCATCTGTGTACAAGTATCTTTACAGTTTAACATGTTACAGCTGAAGGTTCAAGATGATCAACAAGTAAAATTTGTGATGTACATGAAGTTGAAGACAGAACAAAATCTTGAATGCAATTCTTTATATATTGTTCCTCTACTTAAGATTGATTGCATTTAGGATATTTTTACAACTTGAACCTGGTTGGGGTGTGGTAAAGTTCAATTTTTTTAATCATAGTGAATTTTTCCACAAAAAAAGTGTCACAGAGGATTGAATAAATTTAAAAAAAACA
This sequence comes from Chiridota heheva, assembly GCA_020152595.1. Lineage (NCBI taxonomy): Eukaryota > Metazoa > Echinodermata > Holothuroidea > Apodida > Chiridotidae > Chiridota > Chiridota heheva. Next base: position 343,425 of record JAIGNY010001519.1, read on the forward strand.
AATAAATGAAATGAAATGAAAATAGGAAAGAATTTGCACTTTTTTAAATTAAAGTTTTTCCATTAATGATATCGCAAACTAATATGCCACATTTGAATAATATTAATCCTAAAAATTTGAAATGCTGATGAAATGCAATTTTTTTACCAATTTTGATTTTGTTTTGCTATTTTCAATATAAAAATGCAATCTGGCTAATTCTGCCTCTTAAAGGAGCACCTCTTAAAGGAGCACCTTTAAAAAGAGCACCTCTTAAAGGAGCACCTCTTAAAGGAGCACCTCTTAAAGGAGCACCTCTTAAAGGAGCACTAGAACGAAGTGAGGGCGTATTTTTAGGGGATCCCCAAAACTTGAATGCTTATCTAGCACACAACGGTATAGTAATTTTTTGGTTAATATGAATATTTAAGTGACCTTTGCCCTCACGTCATCTGTTTTATCGATCTTTTGTGGATGAAATATCTGCAAAATTTGCAAAAAAGAGCGCCCTCACTTTTCGGTCTTAGTGCTCCTTTAAACAAGTATTTAAAGTGATACCTATACGATGTAGAAAAATACAATGTTTAAGAGCAAAGTTCATCTACTTTAACTGGTTTATCCTCCTTGTGATGTAAATAGATTCTCTACACAACCAAAGGTCATTGACCTTATTGAAAGTTTGCAGCATCCTCAGCAGAACCATATGACCATCCTGCTGACCTTATTTCATATGTTCTTTATGGTGTTAAATATCACAATGGTGTTAAATATAACACTGTCCACAAGTCTCTTAATGATTGTCGACATTGAAATCATGTTGCGGACACCACTGACTGCCTACTGGACAAGACTCCCCCCTATATCACAAAAGTTTTGATAATTCTAAGCAGTACAGGTGACCTCAGTCAGGTGGTTTCCATTTCTTGTGCAGTACCTCCCTTCTTCTTTGCTTCCAGATATTCGTTGTAGACTTCAGGCAGACTTTTGAACTGTAATATCCTCTTTTTGATCTTCTTGGGAGTTTCTTGATAAAAGTTTTTCGGATCCTTCGCCATAGCCTTCAAAATAAAATGAAAATGAAAAAGACTAGTGCATGAACTAAATATACTAACCAGAACCAAAAGGTTTTGTGGTTCCGATGCTTCTTTTTCATAAGCTGATTGATTTGCAAAATTTGAACTTACTGTCATGTCATCACAAATTTTGCATGAATTACAAACTGATCAAACTTTGATCAACCGCAACTCAAAAACTAAAAGTATTCTTTACAAAATTCACGAGCTGATCCACTCAGATTTTAATATTCTTTCAACCAATATAGAAATTCCTACATTTCCATAAATCTTTACCAACTTTTTCTTCACTAATGATAAACCAACATATACTTCTTGAATCTTACCTTGTAGTCATCTCCATACTTGTCCAGCATGTATGCACAAAACATCCGTGTAGGTTTCGACAGAGACCACAGTCTTTTGGTTTTAAATTAGCCTCTCCCTCCAATTCTAGAAAAAATGAGGCAAGATTAAAAATTACTTGTGATAGTGGTAAATTGCCATATAGCTTAGTGAAGTAAACTTACTATGCATTTCTTAAG